>JAVXUP010002118.1:0-158814 GCA_033070095.1 Escallonia herrerae | reverse complement strand
AACTGACTTCGCAATCGTTACTAAAATCTAAGGACAGAAAGTCAGGTGCTCGCAAAACAAAGGACGATGATGGTGAGTGAGAAGAAAGAGTCAATTGCCGTGGCTGTCGCAAAGGTCTAGCCTGTACTTCGTGACGCGAACGGAAGAGATAAGAGCCGTATTAATTAAACGGGATCTGCATATCCACAGAGAAAAAGCCCTGAGACAACTTGGTTTGGGCTTCATCAAGGCAGGCTGGGCTAGCTAAAAGATTCAGCATGTTGTCAGAGGCCGGCTGCCCATATTCAAAGATTAGCTCAAGGCCCATTCCTAAAAGCCCATGAAGAGCAGCTGAGTGGCCCCATAAAGCAGCTCCCATCTCAGTAGACTGACCCAAAAACCCAGGGGATAAGTCATGACCCGCGGTTTGAGGTAGTTAACTAAAAGATGCCAACGACTAAGCACGTGGCAAAGCTACCGCAGAGTCAGAAGGCCGAACACATGTGGCAGCGCCAGATGGACCACCCCGCATGCAATGAGTCAGCAAGAGCCACATCATCATCTTCTCTAATCGCGATTCCGGCCACAGCTACAATGCTGGCAAGGCCAGCATCCACTTCGCCGAGCACCTCCATTTCTTCCGACTACCATAAAAAAGAACCAACACTCTCAACCGAGAAGAAAGAACAAGATGAACAAGAGGAAGTCTCACTGGCCGAAGAGTGGGCTAAATTCCATGGCATGCTTATGAATCTTGAAACTTATTTTGGGATATGGTAATGTGCTTGCTAGGCTCTAACTCACTCCTTATTTTTCAGGCGAGTACCTACATGGATAGGCGCTTATAAAGATCTTGAGGTTGAGGCTAGTGGAAAGGATTGTTAGAAGACTGGTGTTGCCCAGGAAAAGGGGTTCGCTGCTACGTAGAGGTGCCACAAAGGATGCAGTCTGAGTCAGCTTCCAGGTAGGCAAAGTGGGAGACAGCAAGGATGGAGTAAGGGCTGAGAGCAAGGCTCCCCAGACAGGTCGCGAGGGCTGGCAGAGCCGCGCAGGCAGGGCGACGACGAACAGGGCCGGCGGTCGACAGTCCAAGTCAAGGGTGCAACGTCAGGGTCTAGTGACTCTCACTAGAATTTCAGAGAGAACGGCTTTTTAGAGAGAGAAAGTGAAAATGCCAAAAGAGAAAAAAATCCTTGAATAAGCTCCAAAGTCCACTATTTATAGGCAAAAATGTGAATGTGTCATAAGTTGACATGTGTCGTCCCCTGGGAGCGACACATCGCCAGGGGTCCAAAGTACTGATTCTCCGTTGGACTGTCGGTCCCCAAGTTCGTACTGCCCTGCCCTTGCAACATCTTTCTGCCTGTCTGAGGAGACTGATCATGCCGCGGTAGCATGGTCAGAGTAGCCCGTTGCCCCAACCACCAGTCCAAGCCCTTACTGAATCCCACGAGGTGCGTCAAGAGACGCGTAGAGAACCTGACAGCGTCGAGGGTTGCCCCTGTAGCCAACTGCCAGGCGGACTAGGCGCGATGCCCTCCGAGGACCTGCTCCCGTCCCGGAGTGAGGGGGTCATTGCCCGGGTGGTGTCAACGATCAACAGCAACATGAGTGGGCATGGTCATCTCTCAGTGCTTAGAGTCCGTTGCGGGGAAGTCTTCGTGTCGGAGCCCCCTACGAGTGTGATGTTGATGGCTTTAAGGTTGTGCCGGCAATGGCTTCAGTGTTGTGAGCCCATCCCGCTGAGAGGGCCGGAGCCCCCGGTGATTGTGTCGGCGATGGCTTTAAGCCCATCCCGCAGTTTGATTGAGCCAACGATGGCTTTAAGGTTGTGAGCCAATCCCGCAGTGAGGGCCGAAGCCCCTCTGGAAGCATGTAACATGATTTTGGCACTTGGGCGTGGTGCCTACATCACGAAGCATTGATTGTGGCGCATGGGCCCGGCGACGACCGTCGCAAAGACAATACTTGGTGCCGGGGGCACGTATCATGACGATGGCGCATTGGAGCGGCGATGAACGTCACGGAGCAATACTTGGTCCCGGGGCACGCATCATGATGATGGCGCACGAGCGTGGCGACAAACGTCACGAAGCAATACTTGGTGCCGGGGGCACGCAAGATGAGAAAGGGCGCACGGGCGCGGCGACTAACTTCGCGGAGCAATTGGTGTTGAGCGAGCATTATAGAGAGCGCGATGAATGATGGCGGGGTTTAGGAGTGACCCCTGCAAGACAAAAGGGTGGCCGACCCCCTGGGAGAGGGAATAGCCGACCCCCTTAAGAAAGGGGTGGCCGACCCCCCTCAAGAAGGGGTGGCCGACCCCCCTTGAAAGAGGGATGGCCGACCCCCTTCAATAAGGGGTGGCCGACCCCCCTTGAATTGTGTTGTGCGAAAGAGCGTATTCATGCAAAAAACAAAGTTGTTGGGTTTTGGGGGGGGGGGGGATTTGAGTTGGATTTGGAATGGGCGGTTGAGATTGAAAGTTGGCCCTCCCCTATAAATAGTGAAGGGGCAGGGGAGTTGCAAAAAAGCATTTACATTCTGTCAGTCCAGAGAAAGAGAGGAGAAGAGAGAAAAAACGTGCGATGGTGAGAGAGGGTAAACAAGTGGCCGAGGGGTTGGCCAGTGATGGGGGTCGGCGGGGCCAGGGGGTCGGCGCAGGTGGGGAAAGGGAAAGAAGGGAGGAAGGGGGAAGGAGGGAGGAGAGGAAGGAAAGAGGAAGTGGGTCGGCCGTACGGGGGGTCGGCCAGCCAGGGGGGTCGGCCAGCCAAGGGGGTTGGCCTCATCCCGGGAAAGAGGGGGAGGGAAGTCGGAAGGGAGGAGAGGGGAGAAAGGGGAGGGGGTCGGCCACAGGGGGTCGGCTGCACAAAGGGTCGGCCAGCCAGAGGGGTCGGCGGGGCCAAGGGGTGGAACGAGGGCCATGCCCGTCGAGCCGATGTCGGTTCTGAAAAAAGTTAAGCAGAAGATGTGGGCAAAGCCGCGGGGTGCGACGGCTAGCGCATCACGACCACCGCGGGTTATGACGACTGAACCAGTGGCCGAGCCGCCGACAGATGAGGCCAGAGTTGCGCCGGGTGGGGAGACAGCAGTGCCCTTGACTTTTGATGATGGTGGAGTGAGATCGTATGATCCGGATCCAGACAAGACGAACACACTGCTGGGAGTGAAGGGGGTAGTGCTGCCAGTACCTGACCGGGAGCTGTGGAGGGAGCTTGCCATCTGGGTGGCTGATGGAGCTTTCACAGTGCCGTGGAGTGGTCCGTCGATGGGAGAGGAGCCACGGGTGCCGTCACCATATGTGCGTGCTCCGAGCTGGGAGGAGGCGCCTGTGATGTCGCCGAGATATGTTCCGGGGTTGTTGGTGGAGAGGGAGGATATACCGTGGGCACCTATAGTGTTCAAGGGACATGGCGCGATGCCAACCGGGTGGGACTTCTGGTGTCAGCACATGGTGGAGACGCCGCGGTGGGAGGCGCTATTGCAGAGGTTGGGGTTGCTGCCGGCGGTGGACATTACGGGGAGGGGCCTGGAGTTGTATAGGGATACGCCCGGGATGACCCTGCTGCTGTCGAGGTGGAGCACTCAGACACATACCTTTGTGACTGAGTTCGGAGAGATCGGGCCGACGCTGCTGGATGTGATGATGCTGACGGGGCTGCCGATGCAGGGAGAGTTGGACGCGCGTGTGACGCGGCTCAGTGGTGAGGAGCGCTTGTTGCAGACGCAGTTGCTGGATATTTTAGCAGAGACAAGGCAGCACCGGAAGGGAACATACGGTGGGTGGCTCCGACTGTTCTATGGTACGGCGCAGGCGAGGTCAGGGCAGAGATTGGGCGCTGTTGCTCACTTTGTGATGGGGCCGTATCACAAGGACAGCGGTATGAGATGGTGGCCTTCCTGACGATGTTCTTATCGAGGTGAGTATCGTACTTTCCATAGATTGTATGTGTGCTCATGTGACTTTATTTGATGCCGCGTATAATGAGTTGTTGTTTGCTTGCAGGTTTGTGTTTGAGGGGACGCCGGAGGATGGCATTTCTCCGAGGGTGATTCCCCTGGCGATTCGGATGGCGCAGGGGAAGCGCGTCGGGCTGGCCCCTGTGTATCTGGGCACCCTGTATTCACGTCTGGATCAGTTGGTGAATGACGTGAAGCGGTCGCATGGGCGGTACCAAGTGGCGATGTACGTGGACTGGATGTTTTTACAGAGGTACTTGTACGAGTGCTTTTCAGATTATCGTCCGGTAGGATTCCCGCGCCAGCATCCGGTACCGACGATGAGGACGGTGACGCATGGGGGCAGGTCACAGGAGGTGGCGGTGTGGTGTAGCGGATCACGGGCGTTTGCATGGTCGGGCATCAAGAGGCCTGATTGTCCGCTGTCACGGCTGATAGATTCGCGTGAGGCGTGCTTGGCGCGGCCGTACAGAGATATGCATGCGTCGTATGGAGTACCCCCTGGTTGCATGGACAGGAGATGACGAGGGACTTGACCAGGAGGGGGGCCTTGGCGCCGGCGGATGTTGTGCTCTTGGTGGCCTACTTCCCGGGTTGGCTTCCGGTGATGACTGACGATGGTGGGAAGCCCGCGGAGAACCTGTATTACGTGGCCCGGTATTGCCCAGACCGATTGTCGCTGGCGTTCGGCTATGACTTGGAGCCGCCGTGTGGATACCGCAGCCCGTGGAGTGTGACGACCGCATTTGGGTACACGCGGTATGATAGAGTCCGTGAGTGGCCAGCACCGGTGACAGAGTGGGGACGGCCGGGGACAGCGGTAGCGGGGCAGTGGTGGGAGCGACTGCGTGCGAGTTGGGCGGGGTGGTTGGCCATCACACGTCGTCTGGTGGACGTGTTCGCATGTGACCGGGCATTGAGTTTGATATCGGTGATAGCTGCAAGGCAGGCTGGCATGCTGGCGCTGAGAGAGATCCAGACGAGGAGCCGGATGAGGAGCCGGACGAGGAGGGCAAAGGATCTGAGGATGAGGCTCCGGGGGAGGACCGTGGAGAGAAGCCGGCGATGCCGTCATCGCGGGTGCCAGGGGTCGGCAAGGGGCCGCTGTCGGCGCTTCGGGTAAGTATGATGGAGAGTGCTCGTCAGGCGAGTGCAGGCACTTCGGGCTCACGCCTGGCAGGGTCGAAGAGGCCGCGGGAGGCATCGGAGGAGCCAACGGTTGAGGTAAGACTTGCTGTTACTATTATATTATTATTATTTTTTTATTAAGTCTTGGTTATTAATGTCATAATAGAAAGAGTTGATGTACTGACGGTTCCTTTGACAGGAGTATGAGGAGCAGACGGTGGAGGGAGTCGGTGATGCAGGTGTGGCTGCCGAGGCAGAGGAGGCTGTGGCAGTTGAGGTAGATGAGCCGGTAGGCAGGGGTGAGCCAGAGGCGGTTGATACGTCGGGGGCTGGCGTGAGCGGCAGGGTGAGCCCACTGCCGGGTGCTGAGGAGAGAGTGGAGGAAGTGTATGGTGGAGCGGTCGACGAGTCGCTGATGTTTGATGCCAGTGGCTACTGGTGGACAGGCACAGAGGTGGAGGCTGTGGTGGTTGAGCGGGAGGACCCGGTGGAGTTGGAGCCTGCGGTGGCACCCCCAGCTCAGGAGTCAGAGATTCCGGTGCAGCCTGTTGCGGAGCGTCAGCAGGATGCGTCGTCGGGGTCAGCTGTCGAGGCGGGGGCAACATTGATGGCGATGCACTCGATGACTGTCGGTGCACAGGCAGCGGGAGGAGTGCGGGAGAGGCCTGTGGTGGTGGGGAGCGGTGTAGTGGTTGGTGAAGCGAGTAGGGGATCGTTGAGTGGGCAGGCTGACATCGTATCGTGGGAGAGTCTCCAGTTGCCCGCTGAGACAGTGCGCCGGTTAGAGCTGGTGAAGGCAGCGTACCCGCAGACATTTGAAGGAGTGACTGTAGAGAACCCAGTGCTGCAGATGTGGGTGTATGCAGGGTTCGTAGAGTGGTTACTGCCCTTTGCGAGTATTCCTGCGACGAGCTGGTCGACAACGTTCATTGAGCGGTCGCTGACAGAGTTTGCGCCGTTCACCTCTCTAGGCTTGCAGTTGGATTGGATGGCTGATTTCTTGAGGTCGAGGAGTGAGGGCAGTGCCATGGGGGAGAGGATGGCCTTGGTGCAGATGGAGGAGGTGCTACTCGAGAGGCGGCGCACAGGGCTGGAGGTGGAGCGGTCAGAGATTAGCAGAGAGCTGGTCGTGATCGACAGGGAGGTGGCGGAGATAAAGAGGCAGCTGACCGAGCTACAGAGACAGCTAAGTGACCTGTAGAGGCGACGCGCTGATGTGGAGGTTCGAGAGGCTGAGCGTCTGAGGCGGCAGACCAAAAGGTTCAGCGTCACACGTTGGAGGCGTTTAGCTCTCATCCGGTGGCAGTGTTGTTATCTAGCTTTCTGTAGGGCCTACGATGGATCGATGTATAAACAGCGCCCGATAGTGGCCAAAAAAATTATATATGTATATATATATTTCTTGTTGGCGTTATGAGCATGGCTGTGTGTTGTCTTATTAGCGTTTGTTGTGGGTGCATAGCGCTCTTGTTGTTTGTTACGATTGTCGAATGTCTTATGTCTGATGGTTGTCCATTGGTGTTCCCCCCTTCCCGTCGAGGGCAAACAACTTAGTGACTAGGAGTGAGTAAAAAAAGGCAGGCTAAGCATAAACATATGTAGCGAACAGACTGTATATGGATAGTGCTCGGATTAAAACGCTGTTTCATAAAAAGGAACTTGTAATGAGCAACAAGAGTTACAAGTCAGGATATGCGTGTATATACAACAAAATGTTGTGTAAGTGTTCTAAACTGCGTGTGGGAGGTCGTGGGGAACAAGCTGCAACTGGTCACGCATAGTATTTCTTTAGGTAGCGACCGTTGACAGGGGCCGTGAGCCGTCCGTCATCTGGGTTGAGCAGGAGGTAGGAGCCGTTGCTTCTGGACGTATGCACTTCAAGTGGTCCCTCCCAGTTGGGTGTGAATTTAGGGGCTGACAGGTTGGTCCGCACATGCTTGGCGGCTCGGAGGACAAGGTCGCCCTCTACGAAGGAGAGGGGTTTGACAGTCTTCCCGTAGGCTTTGACAAGTTGTTCGTGGTGTTTCTTCATTCGGCGCATGGCGTTGGCTCTTTCTTCATCAAGGCCTTCAAGGGCCATCATTCTTGTTTCCTCCTCCCCGAGGCCACTGCTGAGGGCTAGTGGGGCCGAGGTGACCGCGACCTCGGCTGGTACCACACACTCGTCCCCGTAGACAAGGGAGAAGGGTGTGGCCTTCGTGGCTGTGTCTGGAAGTTCTGTAAGCCCAAAGGGCATGGCTCAGCTTTTCGGACCAAGAGCCGCTTGCGTCATGAACCATGCGTGACAAAACACGCAACAGGGTTTTGTTGGAGGCTTCAGCTTGACCGTTGCCTTGCAGATAGTAAGGGGTTGAAGTGGTGTGATTGATCTCTTCCATGAGAGTCCGAACATCCCGGTTGATGAATGGTGTGCCGTTGTCGGAGATAATGCATCGGGGGATGCCAAAATGACAGATGATGTGATCGCTCAAGAAGTTGGCAATGGCGCCTCCCGTGGCCTTTCGCAGAGGTATGGCCTCGACCCACTTTGTGAAACGCTCCGTTGCGACCATGATCCATATGAGGCCTTTCGACGGCGGATGTATGGGGCCGATAAGGTCAAGAGCCCAAGAGTGAAATGGCCAAGGGGCCACGATCATACGAAGATCGGACGTTGGGGTGTGCATTCTGTCAGCATGTCTCTGGCAGGGTTGGCAATGTCAAACATGAGAGATGGAGTCAGATTCCATGGTCGGCCAATAGTACCCTAACCTTAGCAGTTCTCCGTACAGCTTTTGCGATCCCTGATGCTCCCCACAGGCACCATTGTGCACTTCATTTATTACTTCCACGGCCGAGGCACCCTGTAAGCATCGTAGGGTACGCCCTAAAAATCCTTTACGAAATAATTCGCCTTCCGTCACAAAGTATTTGACCGATCAGCGCTTGACAGATCGTGCAGAGCCGCGGTCCGGTGGTAGGAGCCCATGAGTTAGGTATTGTAGGAAAGGCTGACGCCAGTCACCCTCGACGTTAATGACAAGCGCTTCCACGCTATCTGGCGCATACAGGCATTCTAAACAATCCCGCTGTACATCCGAAGCGTCCTTGGCCATGGACGGCCAAAAGAGGCCCATGCACTGGAGGCGATGGTACAGAGGGGGGCCGTCGAGGCCACAACATTTCTGATGACCGAACTGTAGTTTATGCTTTGCTTCCGCCGGAGTGCATCTGGCCAGAGTGCCTCCGAGACATCGTTTGTACAAGACGTCTCCCAACATCAAGAAGTCCGTGAGGGTGGAGGCGGAAGCAAGAGATGGCTCCTCAAGTTGGTCGATAATTAGCTGCCTCCAATCACTGGCAGTAGTGTCTTTTGGGACTAAATTCAATGTTGTGCATGGTGTGGTCCTTTTGATGATGGTTAGCATTTGCTGTTCACCGTCAAACTCGATCTTTGATGGCATCGTGGCCAAGCTGTCCGCATGTCGGTTGTGGCACCTGTTGTGATGTTCATATTGGACATGGCCAAGTCTTCCCTCCATGTGTTGTACCAGGGCGCGATAAGGTGCCAAAGCTGGCTCTTTGACTGCGAACTCTCCGTCAGCCTGTTTCATGATCAAGTTTGAGTCCCCCTTTATGCATAATGATTTAGCCCCCATACTGGTAGCTAGCATGAGGCCGATGACAAGGGACTCATATTTAGCTTCATTGTTGGATACCGGGAATGCAAGCTTGAAGGATAGGGATGTGGTAACACCCTATGGATTGTGAAGGACTATGTCGGCACCCCCTTGTCGGAGGGGAGCTCCATCAGGACCTTTGCTAGTGGCTGAGCCGTCAAACTCAAGTGTCCATAATTCATCTATGTTGGAGATTAGGGCCGTCTCCTCCCCGGGTAATTGATCTGAGGTCGGTTCATACTGTTGGCGCGGGAAGAAGGCCAGGAGGTCTGCAAGTGCTTGGCTCCGTAGAGCTGTAGGATTCTTAATGGATAGGCCAAACTCGGCCTATAGCAATAACCAACGGGTAAGTCGTCCAGACAGGGCAGGGTGTGTGAGCATGTATCGTAGTGGATCAGCCTTGGTGACAAGCATGATTTGGTGCGATAAGAAGTAGTGCCTGAATTTTTGCGAGGCGTAGACCAAGGTGAAGCAATGCTTCTCGAGCTCAGAATAGTTGGCTTTGGGTCCCCTGATTGACCGGCTGAGGTAATAAACTGGACGCTCCACCCCGTCCACTTCTTGGGCCAGCAAGGCCCCTACGGACCTAGGGGTGGAGGTTAAGTAAAGCAAGAGTGGAATACCCCACTGGGGCACGACCATGGTCTGTGGTGACATGAGGACCGCCTTGATCTGTTCGAATGCTTGTTGTTGGTGCGCCTTTCAACTCCACGGTGCGCTCTTGCGCGTCAAGTGCCGGAAGGGCGCGATAAGTTCGGCCAAGGCAGGGATGAATCGGCGGAGATAAGAGACTTTGCCAAGGAAGCTCTTCAACTGTCTGGTGCTCTTGGGTGGTGGAATTTCTTGGATAGAAGCAGCTTTAGAAGGGTCAACGTCGATTCCCTGTCGACTGACCAAAAAGCCGAGGAATTTGCCTGAGGAGACTCCAAAGGCACATTTCAACGGATTCATCCGCATGCTGTATTGTCGACAACGATCGAAGACTGCTCGAAGGTCCATGAGATGATTACTTTCCTTTTTGGACTTGATGATAAGATCGTCGACGTAATCCTCTACTCTACGATGTATCATGTCATGGAAGATGGCGGTCATGGCCCACTGATAGGTAGCACCCGCATTTTTTGGACAGAAGGGCATGACCTTCCAACAAAAGTTACCCATTGGAGTCCGAAAGGCTATCTTGGCACAGTCGTCCGGATTCATTCGAATTTAGTTGTAGCCGGCGAAGCCATCCATGAAGGACAGGGTCTCGTGTCCGGCGGCAGCCTCCGTAAGCATGTCGATATTGGGCAGTGGAAACTCATCTTTGGGGCACGCTTTATTCAAGTCGCGGAAGTCAATACAAACGCGGACTTGGCCGCTCTTCTTTTTGGACAGGGACAACATTAGCCAGCCATATGGGATGAGTAATTGGCTCGATAAAGCCGGCTTGTAGAAGTCACTCTATCTCTTGCTTGATCTTTAATCCGAGCTCGGGGCAGAAAGATCGCGGATGTTGTCGGACAAGGCTGAATCCGGTAGCAATGTTGAGATGGTGCGTCACCAAGGCAGGATCCAACCCAGGCATCTTGTTGTAACTCCATGCCAATACATCGCGATATTCGCAGAGGAGGGTAACCAATTCCTCTCTTCAGCCCGGGGCGAGTTTTGTGCCAATGTATGAAGTCGAGGTTCCTCGCCCGGGTCAGCCAAGTTAATTTCTTCGAGATCTTCGGCCTGCGGTCGAGGGCCATCTTCATAGCAAGGTGGGGCGGCACATGGGGTAAGCTCGGGGTCTGGCGGGCAATGCTCGGCTGTACAGCACCATTCTGTTTCTATGATCGGGTCAGGATCGACGGGGTCAGATGACGAACCACCTAGAACCCCCATACACTGTCATAACTGGTAGATCACTTTTCTGTCTTTGACGATGCATTGGAAAGTAGGTTCAGACTTGTGCTTTTTGGACTTGGGGGATGAAGGCGGGGAATTGGTCATGACCGTAGGTGGCGTCGCCGAGGCTGATGCTTTGTTTTTGTTGCTTTTCTTGGATTTGGCCATGGACTTGGGAGACTTGTTCCCACACAGCTCGTCCCAATCTGGCAATTTGGTGGAATGGATGTGAGTGGCATTCTCACCATCCGCGACAAGCTCAGTGAAGAAGGAGGCCTCGGCAAAATAAGACTCGGCACATTCGAAGGGTGCCCGGGTTGCAGGGATCGTCATTACTACCTCGTGTCCCGCAGGACCGGCCACCAGTTTCACACATTGGTGGTACGTTGAGGGGACGGCCTTGTTAACATGAATCCAAGGTCGTCCAAGCAAGAGGTGGAAGGAAGACTCGCTGTCTATCACATGAAAAGTAGTGTCGCGACGGACAGTTCTGACCATGAGGTCGACAGTGATATGGCTGAGGGTGGACTGGGGGCCTTGCCCGAAGCAGTAATCTTGATGGGGTCGCGGATGATCTTTCTTGGTGGGATGTCGGCTGGTTGCAAGGTGATGAGAGGCATGATGTTGATTGAGGCGTCGTAGTCTACTACGGCGCGGCGGAAGCCTGTGCCGTTAACAGTGCATTTGAGGAATAACGGTCGGTTGTGGTGTTCAATTGGCGGCGAGTCCTCATCCGAGAAAATGAATGCTGTAGAAAGGACGTGTTTGAGTTCAGCTTGGGCAGCGAAACATTCAGGTCCGAGGCCTGTGGTGACCTCGATCAGACAATTTGATAGGTAAGTCCGTGCCGTGGGTGAAAACCCCATTTCATCAAAAAGCTTTTGATTTTTGACATCTGCCCGACTGAGGAAGCTAGCTGAAGAGCGGAAGGTACACAAAGTGTGACCATAGGAAAGATCTCTGCAGGAGCTTCGGGAACGAGAGACTCGGTGTGGTCAGTAACGGCCATGAGCACCTGATGCTCTCGATTGTTGTTTCCATGGTTCGGGTAAGGATCCTTACGCACATCGTTGTTCTTCCGTAACTATAGGTCGCCTGACGCGACCTTCCTTACAAAGATAGTTCGCAGTGCATTGCAGTTTGGGAGAGGTTGGCCAAGGGCTTGATGGAAGGGACAATAGCTGGGCCTTGTTCTTTCTTTGTCTGTGATGGGGATCCGCATAGGTGGCAATTTGAAGTTGCGGTCATTGACAACCCATTCTGTCAAGAGCTCTTTCACCGTATTCAAATCGCATGGAAAGGCAGGGGGAGTCTCATGTTGTCTTCGTTTGTCAGAGCGTTGGTCCCTATCTGAGAACTAACGCTTGAAGCCAGCGTAGTTGTTGATGTTGTTGTGGTTGGTGTTGTTGCTGTTGCGCTGAGTACTGGGTATGTCAGTTGAGGCTAGCAGTGCATTCTGCTGGGCGAGGCTTCCATGGTTTGACGGGGCCGACCGTCTCGTAAGTACGTCGGGCCGTTTCCTTGAGGTGCCCCCATGATTTCAACTGCAAGTTCTCGATGTGTACCCGGTAGATGTCGTTCATGTTTTTGATGCATATGGAACCAATGTCTCGTCTTTACTAAAATATGTACACTCGAGGCATTTAAGGTGAAAACGGTGCACATATTTGGTTAAGTCTTCGCCGTGATTCTGGTGTATGCTGGCGATGTCCACTATGGTGACACATTCAACTTCGTAGTGGAATTTGTCTAAGAATAGTTGGGCCATTTCATTTTAAGAATGGACTGTCCCCGCGGGGATCTAATGATACAAAGTGTATGCCAAGCCTGTGAGGGACTTGTGAAACTCCCTCAGCTTCAAACTATCGCCGTGGTCCATACTGTTCCAATGAGCCGACGAATCTTGTCAAGTGCTCACGGGCGTTGCCTTCACGCCCGTTAAAGATCACGAAAGTGGGTTGCTTGTATTTGAGCGGGTATGGTATGGTGGCCATCTCGTTGGCATACGGCGCGCGGTCTGTTAGTCGCGCTGATGAGTCGGGTGCAGATTGTTGTGACAGCCGGCAGAAGAGTGCATCAAAGTCAGCTTTGGAGACATAATGAGAGAGTGGTTCCTCCTGGCCGACTAGTGGATGATGGCTGGCTGGGGCTTCGCGAGCCCCCTGACGGTGCAACTTGATAAGTTGGAGGAGCAGGAGGATGATACAGGGTAAGTGTTGCCATGGGCAAGTGTGCAACGGCATGGGTGGGTGGGTGAGACATGTCCACCACTTGGTCGGTCGTTTGATGTTGCTCTGTTGGGTAGGGGTTAGGCTCCATCTCAATGGATTCATGAGTTTCAGAAGAACTTCTGGCTGGTACATGCTGAGGTGCAACAGCAGGGATGACTTGTTACAACACTGGTCCCAGGTCCGGCTGTGGTCTGTGCGATGGCATCGTGGGATGCAATGTGCCAGCTATAGGCAGGGGGATGTCGCGAGTCCTACCGCCAGGGGTCTGGAAGGTCGAGGCGGCAGTGGTCGTGACACTGGGGCCTGGGCGACGTCAGAGGACGGCCCAGGTCCTGCAGGCTGGACCGGTGGAATAACTTGCTGTGAGGCCATGGCCTGCATGGATCTTTGCATTTCCTTCATGGTGATCATGAGAGTGGCCTGCGAGTCTTGTTTGCTAGCTATAGTAGGAGTGAATTGCTTGATGGCCGCATTCACTATAACTTGCATGTCAGATGCGGGATGGCCTTGGGGACGCATGGCACTAGTCCCCTCTTGCTCACCCGGGTGGTCCTCTTCTTGCAAGGCATGGATAAGGCTCTGGCTGGTAGCCCTTGTAACTCGTCATTGTATAAGCACCCCGATGCCTAAGTGCAGCAGACATCAACATGATGCTCGCCTCCCCAGCGGAGTCGCCAAAATGTTGCCCAGGAAAAAGGGGTTCGCTGCTACGTGGAGGTGCCACAAAGGATGCAGTCTGAGTCAGCTTCCAGGTAGGCAAAGTGGGAGACAGCAAGGATGGTGGAGTAAGGGCTGAGAGCAAGGCTCCCCAGACAGGTCGCGAGGGCTGGCAGATCCGTGCAGGCAAGGCGACGATGAACAGGGCCGGCGGTTGACAGTCCAAGTCAAGGTTGCAACATCAAGGGTCCGGTGACAGAAGTCCAAATCTGTTTCTCTCACTAGAATTCCAGAGAGAACGACTTTTTAGAGAGAGAAAGTAAAAATGTCAAATGAGAAAAAAATCTTTGAATAAGCTCCAAAGTCCACTATTTATAGGCAAAAATGTGAATGTGTCATCAGTTGACATGTCTCGTCCCCTGGGAGTGACACATCGCCAGGGGTCCAAAGTACTGATTCTCCGTTGGACTGCCGGTCCCCAAGTTCGTGCTGCCCTGCCCTTGCAACATCTCTCTGCCTGTTTGAGGAGACTGATCATGCGGCAGTAGCATGGTCAGAGTAGCCCGTTGCCCCAGCCACCAGTCCAAGCCCTTACTGAATCCCATGAGGTGCGTCAAGAGACGCACAGAGAACCTGACAGCGTCGAGGGTTTCCCCTGTAGCCAACTGCCAGGCGAACTAGGCGCGATGCCCTCCGAGGACCTGCTCCCGCCTTGGAGTGACCCGGGGATCATTGCCCTAGTGGTGTCGACGATCAACAGCAACATGAGTGGGCATGGTCGCCGCTCAGTGCTTAGAGTCCGTTGCGGGGAAGTCTTCGTGTCAGAGCCCCCTGCGAGTGTGATGTTGATGGCTTTAAGCTTGTACGATGATGGCTTCAGTGTTGTGAGCCCATCCCGCTACGAGGGCCGGAGCCCCCGATGATTGTGTCGGCGATGGCTTTAAGCCCATCCCACAGTTTGATTAAGCCGGCGATGGCTTTAAGGTTGTGAGCCCATCCCGCAATTTGATTGAGCCGGCGATGGCTTTAAGCCTATCCCGCAGTTTGATTGAGCCGACGATGGCTTTAAGGTTGTGAGCCCATCCCGCATTGAGGGCCGGAGCCCCTCCAGAAGCATGTAACATGATTGTGGCGCTTGGGCGCAGTGCCTACATCACTAGGCATTGATTGTGGCGCATGGGCGCGGCGATGACTGTCGCAGAGACAATACTTGGTGCCGGGGGCACGTATCATGATGATGGCTCACGGGCACTGCGACAAACGTCGCGGAGCAATACTTGGTGCCTGGGGCATGCAACATGAGAAGGGGCACACAGGCGCGGCGACGAATGTCGCGGAGCAATTGGTGTTGAGCGAGCATTGTAGAGAGCGTGATGAATGATGGTGGGGTTTAGGAGTGACCCCTGCAAGACAAAAGAGTGACCGACCCCCTGGGAGAGGGGGTGGCCGACCCCCCTCAAGAAGGGGTGGCTGACCCCCTTCAAGAAGGGGTGGCCGACCACCCTTGAAAGAAGGATGGCCAACCCCCTTCAATAAGGGGTGGCCGACCCCCCTCAAGAAGGGATGGCCGACCCCCTTTGAGAGAGGGTGGCCGACCCCCTTCAAGGGACGAGCCCTTTTTCCAAGTGTTTAACTGTGTTGACGTCGCTGCATTGGTGATGCCTGTGAATGCTCAAAAGAAGATGCGCTTTGACCGGGTGATGGCGTTGAATAATTGACCGTTGACTGGGTGATGAGTCGCGCAAAGTGGGTCCCTTAGCAGGCCCTGGGGTGCGACCATAATAGGGTGTGAACAACTGGAAATCTCATAATACTTTAACATTTTCTATGGCGTCATGGTTACTAGTCTTTCGCTTCTAAGGTTGTAAGATGCGCTATGTAACCACAAAATCTCTGTCTTGTTACCAGTTGAGCATTTTGGAAGATAAGGGTGTGTTAAGTAATTTTTTGAGATTGTTAAGCACGGCTCTTAGTAGCCTTATTAAGGTCTAAAATTTAGTAGTTTCAAACAATCGTATGCACATGTTACAGTAAGGCTTCGCAGAGCCCTTGGTGATAGCCCAATGAGCTTGCGGCCGGTCTCGGACCTAATTCACGAGGCCAACCATGAGTTTGGGTTATGACAGTGTGGGCTTACTGATAAAGGCGATCTAGGGTTTGTTAAACTAGAATCTTTAATGCTACTTTACTTGCTAAAGTAGGATGGAAGATACTTATCAACCATCCTCCTTGGTGACATCTCTATTCACAAATAAATATTGCAAAAATAGCTCTTTCATGAATTATCTATCCAAGGAAACTTTTCTTAGCCATAGCGACGAATAATAGCTAGTAGGGAGACCTTGCAATTGCGCTATGGTTGCAAGTGGGTAATAAAAATCGATACCTTTGTGGAAAGACAATTTGGCCCTCTCAATTCTCTACTCAGAAATCCACTTCTCATCTTTATTTTTGTGTGTGACCTCAAAGCCTTGGAGCATTGTAGGGGGCCTTTTGTTAGGGTCCTCTTTTTCTCAACTTCAGATTGTGCACAACATATGGACGTGATCCATCACTTTGCTTCATCTTCTTCTCACTACTCGCCATAGCTTTGTCTTGCTCACTAAGCTTGTCCTATTCAGTTGTACACCAATGATCCACCAGCTGCACCCACATGGCCTTTAAGAAGTACTCGGGATTGAAGTCCCTGGCTATAGAAATATCTGTTGCGTTAGCCTGAGCTAGAGCATGCCTCTTTGCATTGAGCATCCATTTCTTGTAATTTACTGAACAATGCCACTCCCACGCCTGCCTCCCAAGTTCTTGGTCTCTGTCGGACTCGAATTTGAAGTAGTCCTGAACATAATTCAACACAATTTCAAACAAACATTAGCAAGAAAAATTCAGCAATAGTGTACTTCATACGAGTTCTTTGTCTCGTTCGGTCCACGCCTTCCACGTCGGATAAGACCGTGGGAGGTGGGCCTTGATAATAGGACCGATTTTGGTCCTAACACAATTTTCAACAAAGCCAATCAAGTTGAATCACAAGAGATACGTCAATCCCAAAAAAAACAAAGTATTAAGTTAGATAGGTTAGCTAAAAGATGGTAGGAATTGAACTTTGAAAATTGAAAACATACTAAGTATTGAGGACATGAGCAGTAATCCTCTATTCCGAGGTGGCTGGAAGAGGTATTCCACATGTGATATCTCTAGGTACAGATGCAGTAGAAGCTACAATTGATGAAAAGGAAGACGTTATATAATTTGCAACAAATATGTTATAACAACAAAATATTATTGTCTCACCATATACTGAAGCTACTGAAGACATCAGCTGCTCATCAATAGCGTCATCATCAATTCTGGGGAGGGTGCTGACTAGGCCGAAGCAGGTCCACGGTGGCCACCTCCACGAACTCGGGGTGCACTAGATCTCGGTATATCTACAAAAAAGCACTCGGGAGTAACATAAGAAAACTTCAACGACAAATATCGTAACTAAAAGCAATTGATATGTTTATAGTTCCAAATAATAAAAGACTTAAGTGCAAAAGTTAATTGATAACAATGTTAATTTAGCTTTATATAGTCAACCACCATCAGTAATAGACAACTCAATTTAAATAATAAACACCACAAGTGCAAAAGTAGATTGATAAGAACGTTTTTGCAGCCTAAGCACAATCCACTAGCTAAGGTAGCAGATTTAATGGTAAATGGCAAATGAAATGTTGGGTTAGTAAACTCCATTTGTCCCATTGACATTGCTAATGATATTCTGAGTGGTTACATACCGAGGGCAAACTGCTAGGACCAGAGGGTTTGTAATATTTCTGACAGCGGATATTCTTCTCTCTGCTCAACCTATGAAGCTCTCTATCAGTAGATAGAGATATCAATGGGCCGGGCTTGGGCCAGCCCAACCTGGGCCCAGCGGCCAGAAGAGGGCAAGGGCCAAACCGGGCCGGGCCCAATGTGAGGATATCCTGGCCCGGTCCAAGCCCAAGCCCTAGGCCCTAACTTTAGGGCCCGGTTTGAGCCAGGCCCGGGCCTGTTTAAAAAAAAAAATTTTAAAAATTCCTTTTATCCATGTTTTATGTTATGAAAAAATTAAATTTAAGATAAATTTGTTCATAGGCCCTCCCTTCTTTTATCTCCATAAGCTTTTTATCAACTAATTTTTAAAAGGAAATTGTTCTATTTTGTTTTTACAAAAGATATTAAACGGGTTTTTGCCCTTTTATATTCACAGGGTCAACATAACACCGAGGTATTGGATTTGTTTAATTGTAAGTCTCTGCCTCCTTTTCTTTCCAATTTAGATTCTCAAAATAATTTCTTACTACAGTGAAGCATATATATCTTTAGTTTTTGGACAGCTTAATGTTGTATAGCTAGCTAAGTCGATATTTTTGTGGACATGGGTGTCACCCCTCTGGTGTTCCTTGTTAATACATATCATTACTTACCAGAAAGAAGGTAGATCAGTTGTGCACTCATGAGTTACATTATGATTGATTAACCACCTCTATTTTCTTTTTTTAAATTTTAGTTCGCTATTCAGTCATAACAAAAAAGGAAACACCAAAGGCTAGTACAAGTATAAGTCCAAGATTGTCTACCCTTGCTTCTATTCCTCCATTTCCTTATGTTTGGAATCAGGTGCGAAAGAAAAGTGTCAGTGACGTGAGTAGAGTGAAAATACATTGCATGCTTGTCTTAAATTTCTTGCCCATTCGAAATGATTTTCTATTCACTACACTGCTTTTAGCGTTCATCTAATTGGGAATTTCTTATTAAAGTTCATAGGTAAGATATCCAAGGGAATCGGGCCAGAATCGGGCCTGACCCGGGCCGGGCCCGTTTCTCAAATTATTCGGCCTGGCCCTGGCCCAAGCCCTAAGGGTTAAGGCCAGTTCGGGCCCAAAAAAGTGCTGGCTAGCCCGCGGGCCGCCCGGCCCTTTTGACATCTATCAATAGAATGATGCTCAGTTTGTCCTTGGATCCCAGTAGTTCTAGTCCATTAATAGTTTTGCTTGGTAAAGTTTAGTAAGTCCTTTGGTCTCTTCCTATTCCATTTAAAATTCATGTTTTTCTCTGACAAACCCTCGTTAGTAGACTCTATGTCTTTTGTGTAAATAAATATTGCTGAAACCATTACTCATCCCGTCTTAGGATGTCCTTGCTCTTCTGCAGTGTGGTCAACCCATTCTATAGTATTCCCCAAAAAATGAGGGTACTACTTTTGTGGAGTGATAGATCGCTTGACTTCTTAGATCCTCTCCCTCGATCCAAACAATTTCATCTCGTAATAAAGTATCATTATCTTTGGGGGTGAATTTGTAAACGTGGAGATAAGATTATATTGAGTCAGGATAGGCTAGATGTCAATTGATATTACTTCAAGTTTTGTATTAATTAACCCAAGAAAAAACTTTGGTTCCTACCCGGCTTATAGGAATCTTCTTCCAACCCTGTGTATAGTGACAATTAGTAGTCGCTAAATGTTTGTAGTGACTTTTTTTCTAACACTTTCAACGACAATTATTAGCAGCACTTTTTTAGCGTCACTAAATAAAAGCCACTAGAAATATTTAGAGACAATTTATTGTCGCTATATAGGGGGTAGGAGGAAGATTTCTCCAATCAGGGTAGCGGCCAAATTTGTTTCTTAACCCAAAGGGGTGGTGTAGTGGCAAAAGGCCTTGAGGTATGACCTCGAGGTCTCAAGTTTGAATTCTCATACCGACGAACGATATAAATTGCAGTTCTGACTATTTGAGAAAAAAAAACTTTTGCATTAATTAGAGTTTTGTCAGATTCAGCCAACCACTTTAGATCTTTACCTATTAGGGTTATATCCAATAGAACTTGAGTTAGAATTGAGCTACCTGACCAATTTTCATCCAATCATTACTGCTCTATTTATTCCCAAATTACTTGTATTTGGCTAGCATGTCTGTTCGACGCAGTAGATAAGCAGAAGGTATTGGATTAATAGCTTTAGATCTTACCTCGCTTTAGATCTTACCTCGCATTAGTTCCTTCGTACTTCTCATGGCATGCACATGCGATCAGTCTCGTAACTTCATGCATGTATGATCTATACAGACTCGAATATCTTGTGTTCATGATTGAATACTAGCCATGTTGGCGGTAAGCATCTCCGCACAGGCCCAATATTTTTCCTATATATTTTGCTAGTTTGGAGCTTAACAACTGCAGATAGCAAAAAAGCATACATACTATTTACTATTTCAAATAGCTATATCTCTTACTATTGCAACATGTACAACTCTTTTTAATATCCAGCAGGATTGACCTATCTTTAGAGGTAGTGGATCTATTTATAGTAGTATAAGATTTGTTGTTGGTCTATAACTGACTTTTAGTATTTGTCACCTTCATTTGGTTGCCATATTCGTTATTCTCGATTGTGTATCTGCTTAAAACTCTTAATTTTTTTGCAAATCTTCTTATTAAACCAAAAAAAGTCTCATCATATGCTAGCCTTTTGCTTATGTTTCTCACTTTTTTTTTTCAAAACTCAAGAAGTTTTTTCCCCTTATATAACCATCTGGTTTCTAAAAACTTAGAAATATTTTTTTGTAGGGCCGTTGATACCATCAAAATTTCCAGTTTTTCCTTACAAATTTGCAAAACAATGGGAAGAGTTTTCTTGGTCTTTTCTTTGTGAACTCCAAGAGCTTTGCTTTCCTCACCACTAACCACGCCCACCTAATCTCTACCTCTGATTCTCTACTATGACCATGGCGTGCCTAAAACATCTCCTACCCCACCATAGAGATGTCAAATGGGCCGGGCGGCCCGTGGCCCGGCCCGACCCAGCCCAAAAAAAGCCCAGGCGGGCCCGGCCCGTTCATGAATAGGGCTGGCCCGGAGGAATTGGGCTTAGGGCCTGGGCTTGGACCAGGCCAAAAAATCTGGGGGAAAAGCCCGGGCCAGGCCCTGGCCCGGTTATCCGGCCCGATTCTGGGCCCAGTTTCGGCCCCACCTGTTTGAATTTTGTGTTTCCCCCTCTTTCTCCCCCCTTTTCCTCCAACAGATATATTCCCCCAAAATTCCACTTTTACCCCCCCAACAGCAATATAACGGCTAGTTTGGGGGGTATTTTAGTCTAACTTAATTTTTCCAACTCCTTTAAAGGTTTTTACACTCTTACCCTCCCCAACAACTATAAACGGATAGTTTTTAGGGGTATTTTGGTCTTTTGTGAAGTTTCTAAAATCTATAAATTCACACCATTTCTCTCTAATTTTTCACACCAATCTTCTTACTCTCTCTTATCTAAACATTCTATATTTCTACAAGCTTTGCTACTATTTCCCTCTCCAATTACTACTCTTGCTAATTACTACTAGTATTTACTAATTAGTACTCTTGTTTATTAATTACTACTCTTGCTAAATTCTAATTACTAACTACTACTCTTATTAATTTGTTACTCTCTAATTCTTTTGTCTAGTAATTAGTAATTAGTGAATTTTTATTTATTAATTACTATTACTAAATGCTTTTTAATTACTAACTCTCTCCAATTGGATCATAATTATCCTCAGTGATTAATATTTGTTACTCGTTCATTCTTTTAATTGTTATTTCTTATTACTACTCTTATACTTGTGTATTTAGTTACTCTTACGAATTTTATTTCCAATCTAGTAAAAAAGTTTAGCGTGAAATATGGCTGGATTATTGAAGAAACTGAGGCGTGGATCATCATCACGAAAAACATCATCATCATCGCAAGCACAAGCGCCAGCGCCACGGCCATCACAAACACCAATCCAAGCACCAACACAACCATTCGTTCCTGGACGAATGAGTACAGGCTGTATGATAGATACCCAAGCCAATTGGGAGTTCAATCAAAACATTCCAGATTTTGAATACACGCCTGATGAAGACCCCCGCATTATAGTCAAGGACGCAGCTCGGTTGGCGAAGCTACTACTCCGTGGCATAATCTCAACCCTATGCCTGGTCATGATGAAGAAGGGCCGAGCAATGCCTCCGGTAATGAGCCAGAAGTCCAAAAGGGGAAAAAAAGAAAGCCGAGTGTTGGAATCATTTCGATGTAATTACGGTGGACGGCATCCGAAAAGCTCGATGTAAGTACTGCGCTAAATTATTTTCGTCTGGTAGTGGTAATGGACATCTTAACAGGCATTACCCTCTGTGTGCACCTCGACAAGGCCACGTCGAACCTACCCAAACGCAGTTATCTTTTGACGGTAAGTTATTTGTTTATAATCAGCGAGAGCAAAGAGACGGTCTCGCTGAATTTGTTATTCACGATGAACAAGCCTTTTCTTTTGCCGATAATCCTAAGCACTCTAGATATATGAACACATACGTTCAACCTTTGTACAAAAAGGTTCATAGAAACACAACTAGATCCGATGCACTCCGACAGTACAATGCTGCTAAAGCACGCCTTATCGATTATTTCGATAAATTTGACGGTAAAGTTAGTCTTACTTCTGATATTTGGCAATCTCCATTTACTTTTGTTAGTTATTCTTGTGTGACCGCTCATTGGATTGATGCAGATTGGGTTATGCACAAGAGAATCATCGCTTTCGAGCTCTTTCCTTTTCCGCATGATGGAATGAACATTGCTACTCTTATATTAAAAGCATGTACCACATTTAAATTAAAGGATAAGATTATGAGTATTAGTTTTGATAATGCTTCTAACAATACAGCTGCTGTTGATGCTTTAAAGGAGAGCCTCAAACCTGTACTTTCTGGTGAATTATTTCATGTTCGTTGTGTTTGTCATATAATTAATTTAATTGTTCAAGATGGTTTAGCTGCTGCAGGAGATATTCTTGTCAAAATGAGGGGTATGACAGCGTATGTTAATAGCTCGAGTCCGAGAACACAACAATTTAAAACGTTGTGTGTTGAATATAATATGCCTCGCAGGAGAGCAGTTACAGATGTGGTCCACAGGTGGAACTCTACATACCATATGCTTTTACACATTCTGGCATACCGAGAAGTCTATACGCATTTTCTACTAACCCAGTTCCCAGCCGGCTTGCCAACTCAAGAGGAATGGCAGATGGCCACATACCTAGCTGAATTTTTGGAGGTATTCTACACGTCTACCAATTTATTGTCTGGTACGTACTATCCCACCTCTCCTCTCGCTGTAATAGAAATTCTCAAGATGGCTACAATGTTAACAAAATGGAGATATATAGGACCCTTTAAGGAAATAGTAAAAGTGATGGATAAAAAGTTTAATAAATATTGGAGTAGACTGCCTGTTATTTTTGCTGTGGCTACTTGTTTAGATCCTAGGTTAAAGTTGCATGGCGTGAACGCCTCGATACAAGAGATATCGAAATTAATGTGCTACACAGCAGAGGAGACAACCGCACTCACAGCAAAAGTGAGCAAGAGGTTTGAGGAATTGTTCAACCTCTATCGTAATTCTGCTGACGTGCGCGGGCGAGCTACATCATCCACTGTTGAGAGGTATTATGCGCCATACCTTAAGGGCTTTGAACATCTAGTAGCAAGACAACTACCAGGTGAAGGTACTTCTAATTCGGCAGGTTCGTCTACTTTTTTCTCTTTTAATGAGATTGGTGTATATGCAAATACTGATCATTATTCTGATTTATCAATGCAAGAACAGGTTAATTTTAATTTGTTAAATTTTTGGAAACAAAATCAAAACATGTATAAAACTTTATCCCAAATTGCACGGGATGTACTGCCAGTGCAAGCCTCCACGGTTGCTTCAGAGTCGGCATTTTCAGCCAGCGGGAGGGTTTTGGATGACAGGAGGAGTCGTCTTAACCCCGAGTCGCTCGAGCTATGTGTATGTTGGAAGGATTATCTTGATGCGAAATACCGCGAGCAAGATAAACCGATTGATGATAGGAAGAGCAGTGACTCGGATATTGAAGTACTTCCGGATGATTAGGTAATTTCTTTTTATTTTCCTTCTCTTAAGTTTTAAGAATAAATTTTTTCACAAAATATACTTTTTTTCCATATATATAAAATAAATTTTTACAAGCAAGATATATATTTTTTCGTATATATAAAAAAAATAGGTAACTTCGCCTGTTTGTTTACAAGTAGCCGGTCCCAAGCCCGGATAAAAGGAGGAGGGCCTATGAACACATTTATTTTTCTATACTTATTACTAAAGATCGTCTCGGGAATTAACATGTATCAATCCCGGGTTTTCGGCCAATTAGTTTGAAGTAAAATATCAAATAGTAGAAACAGTCTCTCTTAAATAGTAATAATTGTTATGTGTTCAGATTTTATTAATAAAGATCACCAAGAAGAGTAAGAAAAGATTTAACATATAGCAAAAAATAAAATGAGAGACAAATAAATATATCTATACATACATACATATATATGAATATTACATATAATGAAATAAAATGATAAAAATTAGATTTGTCAAAATTTGAAAATTGGACATGCCTAAAGATGAAATTTAAAATTGAATAACAAGAAAAAAAAAAAAATAAAAAAAAGGGCCCGGGCAGGCCCAAGCCCGGCCCTAGAAATTGGGCCTAGGGCCAGGGCCTGGACCAGGCCTAGCATTTCTCCTCAGCCGGCCCGGCCCGGATGGCTGCCTCCCTGGCCCGGCCCCGGCCCGGTTTCGCTTCAAGCCCGATGGACCCGGGCCGGGCGGCCCAAGCCCGGCCCGTTTGACATCTCTACCCCACCATACCAACCGCCACACCAAACATCCATGATCTTCACCATCTGTACCTTCTACCACTACCACCACCATGATGTGCCATTACCACTACTAAAATTCACAACCCAACATCAACTACCACCTATCCCTAAAGGAAATGACCACCACTACAACACAGTCATAACATAGCCAAAGCCGCCACCATACACACCGCCTATTGTCATAACTAGCCAACGCCGCTGCCATCGCCAAACCACTACCAAGCACAACCACCCCACATCCTATTACACCACCACCGCATCACCCTCATAAATCCAAGACCATCATTTGTGAAACCATGTTGTCCTTTTAATCAAATCATACGTCAATGACTGAACCCAAACCCACCATCTCATTGTAACACTGCCACTTTCGAAAGTCGTGACTAAAAGGAAAGTCCTAAAATGAAATAATACTCCACTAGAGAACTCATCTAAAGAGAATTCATTATCTAAAAAAGAAAAATCCATCAAAAACAAAGTAATAAATGCAACAACTAAATCTTACTAAAGAATTCTAACCCCAAGTGCAGTAAAGTTCTCAAAGATAAAACTAAAATTTTTAATTAATTTAACCAAATAAATGCTAACTTCCAAAGCTTGTCAAAACCTCTAATCATCTCTTTCATCTAAGGGACAAGACGAGGATAAAAAAAAACAAACGATATGATAATTCAAAGTCAAAAAACTAAGCCAAACAGGTAACAACTGATTACCAATACAACAAATGAGACAAAACATATGCATAAAATGATTATTAAGGTGTCCAAAGGACCAAAAGCGAATACAATACCCGAAGGTAGAAAAAACATGTTGATAACGTAATAGCCATCGTAAAGAAGTCTATCTAAAAGTCACTAAATGTTGCTACAAACATAACCAAGTAACTGTAAAAGTCTCTAGAGTGACTACAATAGTCTCTAGTCTCCTCTTAAATGAAAGGGTGGTTCATCTTAATGATCGCATACAAATGATTTAATTGAGTAGTCAACAAAAAAATAAAGGATAATATCACTCAATCCCTTTAGGGAGTAATAACAATCAACCCGTCAACTTTCTGAATGTTATATGTCATACCAGAACCTTAAAATTTTGAACACACACTTGTGTTATAATGCCTTTTATTTTCTATATATATTTTTTTGCATGCATACTGTAGTGTACAAAATTCAATACAGCTTTTGTAATTTACCCCTTCAACACATCCATCTTTAACCTTCACCCACCTATAACACACCCAGCCCGCCTACAACCGTAACCCTTTCAACGTATAGATTGTTGCATATGATTCTAGAGTTGAAGCACTAATGAATTCACATAATAAATAACTCAAGGAAAAAAAAGAACAACAGATCAGAAGAAAAAAAAATTGCCATGCATCCCCCCTGACACTAGCAGTGGAATTGTGTACTATGGTAGGTTTGACGGCCGACAGTGGGGTCGTGGTGATGGTTTTGATGACCGGTAACAGGTCTAGCGGCCACTAATCTCTGCTCACTAGTGGCAGCAACACGATGGAGATGCGCAAATTTGCATACATACATGCATGCTTGTGCACATCTGGGCACACATGCAGATAGAGAGTTGGATTTGTAATTGAGACTAACGGTAACAGCGGGGTCGAAGAATTTGAGAAATCTCTTGGATGATTTTATTGAACTAAAAAGTGTAGTATTTATAGTTCAAGATATTAATGTTGATTGCTAAACTTAGGGATCCCACCTAAATTAGATAATTGGACCTACCTAAATTAGATGATTTGACCTAACTAAAATAACATAAGTTGATTTTGTACATAATGACACAATATTCCATTTTCCATGAATCATGGACTAGAATATGTGTTTCATGATTCATGGAGTCGGTTTGTTCTCCATTACTCCCCTTCAAGTTGGTGCATGAAGAGTGGAAATGCCCAACTTGCGAAATAACACATTAACATGATCTCGACTGAATGCTTTAGTGAAGATGTCTGCCAATTGCAGCCTAGAATAAATGGATCTGGGAATTAAGATATATGACTGAATATGTTGGCGGATGAAGTGACAATCGATCTCAATATTTTTGGTTCTTTCATGAAAGATGGGATTGGCGGCAATGTGGAAAGCTGCTTGATTGTTACAAAAGAGTGGAACTAGTTTATTGTAAGGGACTCGGAGATCACTTAAAAGATGAGTGATCCTGATGATTTTACTAGATGTTGAGGCCATAGCGTGATACTCAGCTTCAGCAGAAGAACGAGAGACTACAGATTGTTTCTTGGACCACCGGGAAATAGGAAATGGCCTAAGAAACACAATGTAACCGATGGTGGATCTGCGTGAGGTAGGACAACCAGCCCAATCAGCATCGCAGCATGCCTGCAGAGATAAAGGTCCAGCGAAAAGGAAGAAAAGGCCTTGACCAGCAGAGCCTTCAAATAGTGTAAAACATGATAAACAACATCAAGATGCAGTTGTCATGGAGACTGCATAAACTGGCTGAGAATGTGGACCACATAGCTTATGTCTGGAAATGTGATGGTGAGATATAGCAGTCGGCTCACTAAGTGCCTATAACGACCCAGGTTTGAGCATAAGAGGGCGATGTCAGTCTGAAGTTTATGTTTAGAATCTTTGCACCCAAAAGCCCACTTTTTTCAAGAATATCCAGCATGTACTTTCTTTGGCAAAAGAATAATACCCGAGGGGTAGCATGCCACCTCGATGCCAAGAAAATACTTAAGTTTCTCAAGGTCCTTAATATGAAATTTCTTATCTAGATAACTCTTGAACGGCAAATACACGCGATATCATTGCTAATAATAATAACATCTTTCACATAAATTAAAACAACAAGAAAAGATGAGCCATTGCTAGAAGTAAAGAGAGAATTGCGACACCCTCAACCCAGGTGACGTCACCAGGTTGAGTTATCGACCAGAATTACACTTAAAACCCTGTGTTGAAATACAGAGCAATTGCATCCTCTTACTCATACATCATGAATAGACGCTCCAAAATGCGTCCTTACAAAAATTTTCCTTACAAACATACATCATACTACAGCGGAAGACTTTCAAATCTCTAAACACACAAATCGTTACAACCTAATATACGACTGTAGTCGTGTGACCCTTATCAACCTATCTCGCAGTTCAAACTTTATCTCACCATTTTTAGCTTGTCTTACCTCATACAACTTATCCCCTTGCTTAACTCTTCTAGCTTGTTTCTCTTCCCTTCTCTAGAGGGTTCTCTTTTATCAACCTTATTCCAAACTTCCCGCATCCGTTCACCCCCTTCCCGATTTCGAAAAAATTTAAAATTTTTCCACGATACAGGTCTCTCAAAACTAACTTGGGTCTGTTTTTTGTACTTTGACTAAATATGACCCTAAGTATTTTTAAAAATTCGAATTAGAAACTGTTTAACTAATTTCCACTTTTAGTGACAAAAACAGTCACTATTCACATTAAACACACACACTAGTTCGCCTTGGACACACACACTCATCTTCTTCCTCCTTCAGTGTCCCACACGTGGGCACACTTTTCTCCTTCAATTGCACATGAATTTCTCATTTGGTTCTCATTCGAATCACTTGGTTACATGACTACTACACATTAACACACAAAATCCACTTAATTACACAATTCCGCCATATAAATTCATACACATATCCACCCGAATCTATATACACAGCCATACATATATAACATGTTCTTCAACCAAAAATTTCATGTAATTCATCCATAATTTCGCGATTAGGGTTCAAAATCATACCCCGTTAGGGTTTGGATTTCACTTTCTTTCCTTCCTTTCCTTCTTCTTCCTTTTTCCTTCTCTTTTTCCCGTAGCTGCTACAGTGATGTTCTTCGTGGTTACTGTTCACGCCCAGCTCGTATTCATGACTTTCTCATATTTTCACTTTCAACCCCACAAATTTTCTTTTATATTTTCATTCCATCATCTTATCCCCACAATAGTTTATTGTTTATGAGGCTTAGTCAGCCCAATTCACTCAAGAGGTGGAAGACACTCGGCCGAATTCTCCCCACCTTATGACACATTTTGCAAACTTTCATTATTTGCACTTTGGCCCCTCAAGTTTCCAAAATTGCATTTTGACCCCTCAACTTTGGAAAATTATAATTTGACCCCAAAATCACCCTGACCATCCATGTAGCCCCCTAAC
The DNA here is from genome assembly GCA_033070095.1 of Escallonia herrerae. Lineage (NCBI taxonomy): Eukaryota > Viridiplantae > Streptophyta > Magnoliopsida > Escalloniales > Escalloniaceae > Escallonia > Escallonia herrerae. The sequence goes on along the minus strand of JAVXUP010002118.1, from coordinate 130,424 downwards.
ACCTCATTATCATCAAAAGGATGCTACTTAATAAAGATATGCATCTCGTTCATCATATTTTTTAAAATTACACTTTTACCCCTTTAACTTTCTAAAATTATATTTTGACCCCCAAGGCCAAACTAACCTCCCATATAGCTCCCTAACACTTAATCATCATCAACATATTGCTACTTAATAAAAATAACACCCCTTAATTAATCAAACTCACGGTTAGATAAATTTTTGGTATTTTCCGGGGTATCACAAGAATGCTCAGTGTGAGATTGATGAAAACAATGGTGAGTGAAGCTGGAGTGAACTTGTGGTTCCAATTACGAGAAGCTTAGCGGAGTCCATAAAAGGGCTTTTGCAACTTGCAAACATGCATCTCCCCCTATTTGGAAAAACCCTGTGGGATTTTCATGTAGACTTCCTCATCACAGTCACCGTGGAGGAATGCGTTGTTAACATCCAATTGATAAAGTTGCCATTGGCAAATTGAAGCTACAGTAAGTAAACAGCATACTGTAACAAGTTTGGCTACCGACGCGAATCTCTCATGAAAGTTATCCTCTTTAATTTATGTGTTGCCTTGGCAACGAGGCGGGCTTTAAATCTCTCAATGCTTCCATTCAGATTGTGTTTAACCTAGTGGACCCATTTGGAATCAATAGCACGTTTACTAGGTGATAGCCATGTGAGGGTCCAGGTTTGATTTGCCTCTAAAGCAGTAATTTCTTTGGCCATGGTATCTCTCCATTGCTGGTGTTTCAAGAGAAGGACTTGGGCTCATTCATGGAAGAAATGACCGCTATAAAATATGATGAGCAGAGAAAGACTTCAAATATGATATAGTGTTAGAGAGAGCATGTACCATCGAATTAACCAATAAATTGTGCGAATGCGATGGCAAGCTTAGAAGAGCAAGAAAAGGGGGCAAGTTTACATCAAAACCACAGAGCTTCTGTGACATATCAGGGTGCCACTAAGGACGAGTGCCAGCCGTTTTAATAATTATTAATGCATCAATAGTAGACTCAGCAAGAGGAGCTACATCATTCGGCAAATGAGGTGATTCAGCAGTGTTGGACCTCGCGGGATTAGGCAAAATGTCAGTGTGTGTACCATCAACTTGATTGAGAACTGTTTACGCCTCCAGCTGGTCAGCTATTGGAGTAACATGTACGTCTTCAAGTGGTCCAGGCAGGGGAATTAGGGCCATGTCAGGTTGGGCTTGTACAGCTCGGGTGGGATTCGAGTCATCCAAATTAGATGTCGACCCAAGAGGACTAAAGGGGGTTTTCTCTGTTCCATGTGGTGACACATTAATGTCCACAAAACTCAAAATTGAGTCAGTCGGGGTTACGGCCATATCAGTACTAAAGGGAAAAGTGTCTTCAAAAATTGAACGTCACGAGGCTGATAAATGTTTTTGCTGGCAAGATAAAAAAAATCTTGTAGCCCTTTTTTCCATGTGGATAACCAAGGAATATACCATGTTGGGAACGGGGTGCGAATTTATCATGAGGTTTATTATTGACATGGTCGTAGCATAAACACCCAAAAGTACACAAATGAGCATAAGTCGGTGATTTGTTAAATAACATCTCAAATGGTGTTCTATTACATAAGACCAAAAGTGGCATCCGATTGATCAAATAGGCCGCCGTGAGTACACACTCTCCCCCAAGTTTACCTGGTAGGTTGGCCTGAAATAGTAAAGCACATGCGACTTCCAATAAATGTTGATGTTTGTACTAAACAACCCTATTTTGTTGTGGTGTCTAAGAACAACTAGACTGTCTTTCCATGTCGTGTTCTAGGTAATGAGCCAGAATATCACTGTGTTTGAATTCAAACCCATTATCTGTGCGAATGACTTTTACATTAGAATTGAATTGTGTTTGTACCCACCTAAAAAAGTAGAGTAGATAGCCACGCATCTCGAATTTAAATTTCACTTAAAAAAACCCAAGTGGCTCTACTGTAATCGTCAATGATAGTAAAAAAAAATAATGAGCATGTGTCATAGATGCAGTTCTATACGGTCCCCAGATATCACAGTGAAATAAATAAAACCTATGTGATGATTTATATGGAGAGGAAAGGGCACTGTAATCTGTTTTTCTTCATAGCAAGCGTCACAAAAATTGTCTCCACATTTACCAGGAGTAGAAGATATGACTAGGACAAGAGAAAGACTGTCCATAGGAAGATGCCCTAATCGTCGATGCCATAACCCGGATTTCTTCAAACATTGAGCCATCAAGGCTTTCCCTCTTCTCTAGTCTCCAAATAATAAAGGCCATCCCGCATTTTACCCGGTCCAATCAGCGTCATCGATGGTAAGTCATGTATAAGACAAGCATCCAACCAAAATATTAGCGCACAATCCAAGTCATTTGTTAGTTTCCTTACAGATAACAAGTTAAAGCAGAAATCTGAAAGTTTCTTATCTAATTTAACAGTCCCTAATGCATGAACGCGGTCCAAATCACCATTAGCGATTTGCACCGATGGAATTTTAGGATGCATAATGGAATCAGATAATTGATAGATGTGGCAACACACATGATCTATTGCTCCTATGTCGATGATCCAAGGTTTGATTTTCTTACGAGACATGTTATTCACCAGATTTGCAGAGGGAGAAGTGTTACTGCTGAGAAGATCCAGTAGTTGTTAATGCTGTTTTGCAGAGAGTCCTGATATGAGTGAGGTCCGGGCGCTGCCATCGACAATTTTGGCATACTCAAAACTTGCCGTAGACATCCGAGAATTCAGGGACGTATTTCCTTGACCACCAATTACTGGTACACCACGAGCGCAACTGCGTGTCCTCTTCTACTAATGTTCGGGATAACCAATGAGTTCAAAACACTCTTCACGACTGTGATTTCCTCTGCTATAATGACTGCACTGGGCCCTATCTGTCCGTCGCTCGCCGTTTATTGTGCCGCCATTTCCGCGTATGCCAAACGTTGTCTTTCTATGTGAGAGCAGCGCAGTTGACTCCAACAGTGGCGAGCGATCTGCAACCACACTATTTTGCTTCTCTTCTTAGACCGTTATGGCACAGGCCCGGACCAAAGTGCAAAGGGTCTATGCTAAAAAATGTGATTGTATTGTGCTCAAGCTTTCATCCAGACCCATGAGAAAATCAAAAACTTCATCTTCTTCTCGCATGGATTGTATTTTCTTTGCAGCCTCCCAAGTGCATCCACAAGTGCGAGTAGGTACAGGGTTAAGCGCCTATAACTCATTCCAGACTACCTTCAGTCTCCCATAGTAAGTGGATATGGGAGCCTTTTCTTGTTGTAACAGTGTGACGCACATTTCAACTCGTACACCCTTGGCGCCAATCCTTGTGTCAATCGTTCTTGTAGATCAGCCCCTACTTCATTTGCAGTTTTCGCATATGCTGCTCTATTTTCTAAATCTTTATCAAGCACGTTCGTGATCCATGACAACACAATTGCATTGCATTGCACCCATGATTCGAAATGCCGAGAATTTACATCCGGCTTTTTGATTCTTCCATTTACAAAACCCACTTTATTCTTCGGTGACGAGAGCATTTAACATATTCCTACGCCACGTAAAATAGTTTTCACCATTCTTTTTTAGAGGATTTATGACGAAAAGTACTCCTGGATGATCAGAAACAGACAAATAGTATGGAGATTTGGGATCAATTATGGCATTCTGAAATGCTGCCACAATTGATACCAAACTCTCATTAATCTGGATTGCATTTGCTTCTGCCATAACTATGAACACTATAATAGAAAGGATATTAGCCTTGCTCTGATACCATGAAGAATTTGAGAATTCTCTTGGGTGATTTTATAGAGCTGAAAATTGTAGTATTTATAGTATAAGATATTAATGTTGATTGTTAAACTTAGGCATCCTACCCAAATTAGATAATTTAAGCTACCTAAAATAACATAAGTTGACTTTGTGCATAATGACACAATATTCGATTTCCTACAAATCATGGACTAGAATATTTAACGTCCCAAACCGGAGGGTCCATCAATAACGTAACTATTATAAAGGTAGAGCATAGCATCTAAAATACTGCAAGGCATAATTATCGAAATCTCAAAAACTTAACTCCAAAATACATTAAACTTTATCACAAATCTCTCAGACTAAATATCTGAATTCAAAGTAATAGAAATCAACTAACCAATATTTCGTCTAAAGAAATCATAAGCTATATTCTCAATAACAAAAATCAGAGCAATTTTGACCATTGTACTAACATCTCATCCTTCGTGCTACTTTTGGCGTGGAAAGGGAAGGAAACAAAAAACAAAGGGGTGAGCACGAATTGCCCACTAAAAGGTCTTACACACAGAGGGCCAAAAACGAATATGAATTTAGAGTTATCGAATAGAGCCAATAAATAGGAATTTAGACAACTCAATCAAATTTCACAAACGAATAACCGAAGTGACCAAATAGGAGGTTAAATAACCAGTAAGTTAAATATCAATTCACACACGAATAACAAATCAACCAAAAAAGGGGTTACATAACCAATAAGTCAAATATCAAAATATATTTACCAAATCTTCTGGTGTCACATACGCAATTGCTTATAATTAAGCATCACAAATCGTGGTTATACCATGTCGAATATCGCAGCCGGCGCGTTACATATAAGTCACGATAATCAAAAGTGACTTTCAAACACAAATATCACCTACAAAGTAAGTTGATAAATACATCAAATATTCATTCAAAGTCCAAAAATAGTCATTCTAGACTCAAACTGAAGAGAAAAAAAATACAAATTCAAGGAAATGAAAATCAGCTCAATTGAAGATCAAACGAGTGAGATATTGTCAATAAAAGATTTTGGGTGAAAACTTTTGACGGCAAGGAAAATGGGTTCGCAGTCGACGTGGAGGTGCCACAAGGAATGTAGTCCTAGTCAGATACCAAGTATGCTGATGTGGGATACAACAAGGGTGGAGCAAGAGCAGAGACCAGGGGCTTCCCAAATAGAGCCTGAGGGTGGTAGTGCTGCGAGGGCGACAGCGCACGGTGAATATACGACGATAGTCATGGTCCGATGCTTAGGTCCAAAGTCAAGGTCATGTATTTTCTCTTTCTAGAATTCTAGAGAAAGAAAGGTGAAAGTGAGAGTGAATTATGAAAATCTGAAAATCTGAAGTCCTTTAAATGAATTCTCAAGACCTTTAATTATAGAGGTTGAGATGATGATGTCACCATGCGACACATTGCTCCCTAAGAGTGACACGTCATTGAGGGGTCCACAGCTGTCGATGCTCCATAGACTGTCGAATCACATATTCACCTGGCCTGCCCCGCACAGCGTCGCTCTGTTTGTCTAGAAAGATTGGCTCCCACAGGGTCGGTGTGGCCAGAGAACCCCCTCAATCTAGCCACCAATCCAAGCCCTTGTAGAGTCCCACATGTTTGGCAGCGGTGGGGAAGACCCGACTCACAGCTGCCAGGTGGACTAGGCGTGATGCCCTCCGAAGACTTGCTCCCATCTCGGAATGACATAGGGGTCGTATTTCCTAGGGGTGTCGACGTAAGCCCTTGGTGCCAGAGCACGTAGGACAATCACGAAGACACCCTGGCAGAGATAGTGTCCCGAAAGAGTCGCTTATCTCGCGGGTGAGTTCTTATGCCCAAGAACTCAGAGCACGTCAAGGTAGTATCCCAGAGGAGCCATCTACCTTACGGGCTGAGGTAGCATCTCGGAGGAGCTGTCTACCTGGCAGAAGGAGAGTTAAAAAGCTCCCTGGTGGAGATAGTTTCTTTGAGAGCGAGCCTATCCCGCGGGTGAATCCTTATGCCGGAGCACTTAGAGTGCGTCAAGCTAGCATCTCAGAAGAGCCGTATACCTGGCGGAAAGGGAGTTAAAAAGCTCCCTGGCAGAGATAGTGTCCCGGAAGAGTCGCCTATCCCCACGGTGAGTCCTTGTGCCAGAGCGCGTCAAGGTAACATCCCGGAGGAGCCGTCTACCCAACGGGCCGAGGAAGCATCCCGGAGGAGCCATCTACCTGGTGGAAGGGGATTTGAAAAGCTCTCTGGCAAAAATAGTGTCCCGAAGGAGTCGCCTATCCCCGCAGGATGCTACACACTCTGGAGAGTGGGTCGAAGCATGTTCCACCTCCATGGCGGTGACGTATGGTGTGGTGAATGAGAGTGGTGCCCAAGGGCATGTAACATGATTGTAGTGCATGGGCACGGTGCCAACGACAAGAGACAATGAGTGTGGCACATGGGCTCAGTGAAGTGTGTATGGTGCCTGGGGGCATGACATTGTGACAGAGAGCCTGGGGGCACGGCTGTATCAATGGCGCGGCGCATGGGAGCGACGGAGTGTTGGAGTGCGGCGCACGGGTGACAGAGGTCGCGAAGACAGGGCCCAGGCAATAAGCATCGTGGAGATGGCTAGGGTGATGGGCAACGAGTGTCACAGAGTCGGTGCTCTGGCAACGGGCGACTGGCATCGTGGAGTCTTCACAAGAGCGCGGGCGACGGGCGTCGCAGAGATGGCTCCTGGGCGATGAGCGTCCAGAGATGGCACCTTATCGAGGGGCGACGATCGTAGCAGATGATGCATGGTCCCTTGAAGAGAAGTGAAGGGATAGGGTCAACCCCTTGAAGGGGAAGGTGGCCGACCCCCCCAAGGGAGAAGGCACACCAAGGTTGTTTCACGTGACTTGAGTATGTGTCGCTTTGACTGGCTTGTGAGCATTGAAAAATTGACCGTTGAATATATGATGTGTCACACAAAACGGGACCCCTAGTGGGCCCTTGGGTGTGACCAAAGTAGGTTGGGAACAACTTGGAGGCGCGAAAACCAGGAGAATAAAAGGACATTGTCAAGAAATAGAAGCCACCAGATTTTTGACACCTGACAATCCAAGCCAAAGTATTACACAGCTAATGTGGAGTATACGGATGGAAAGTAATGAAAAAAATTCAAGAACCAATAGAAAAGTGACACGTGGCAAGGTAAGGAAGAAGATTTACACGATTAAGCCAAAAATCTAAGAGAAGTACAATGGAATTTTGACACAATACACAAAATATATGACAAAAGGCCAAATGAGAACATGACACGTGGCCCTGAAGATTTGAAACTAACACAAATTAGCCTCCTTGGCCGTGAACAGCGAACGAAGTTTGGAAGGTAAATAGCGAGCGCTAAAAGCAATGAACAATATTATAATCATAAAGAACCGTCTTTAACGCAAGTTGTAAGACGGTAGAAAATTTTATGTAAAACGCTAAAAATAAACTTGATGATCAACAATATTCTCAAAGACAAATATATTTTTGGAAATCAAAGAATAGCACATAGATCTCGTGTAAAAAATGAAAAGATGGTGTAAGAACCCTTACCTCAAAGTAACGAATGTAACGTTAAAAATCTCCTCTTTATCTTATATCAATCACTGCTATTTTGCTTGAATGCCCAGAAGAATACACTAGCTCTTTTCTCTTTTCTCTCCTTTGTCTCTACAAAAATATGAAGACTTTTATGTCTTCTCCCTCTTTATATAGTTTGCTAATCTAATTCTAATATAACTTGAAGTCTTAATTGCTAGTGTAATCATAATACAACTCAAAGTTCTCATTACTAATTTAATCACAATTTGACTTAAAATCCTAATCCAAGTCAAAAACTCTTCTTCTTCTTCTTCTTTCTTTTAAACCCATTGACCACTAAGACTATTAAATATTAATTGCGTCACTAAAAGGACTCTAAGAAAGTTCTCTAAGGTCCATTACTTAATTCAAAATCAAGATACTTTTTAATTGTTCTTTACACAAGTACCCAAAAAATCTAGGGTATTACATTCTCCCCTCTTAAAATAATTCCGTCCTCAAGATTGAATGTTCTTTAATTATCAAAATTATTTCCTTCTAACACGAGTCATTATATTCCTCACACTATATTCCAACTTCGAAATACTTATGACTTAACTAGCCTTCGAAATGTACTGAGCTAAATTATGCAACTCAAAATTTAACAAATGAAATCAATCTCTAATCCCATCATGCTTCCACTGTGCTACTCTTATAATACATCAAATCATACCCTTTGCACAATCTACATGATAGTATCGTGCTTAACTTCAAGCCTATGGTATATCAAAGTACTAGGTAATTGTCACATATGACTTGTACTCTGCGAGATCCAAACCTTGAGTTTTAACTTCCGTTCTCATCACTACCTTAATCATATACTAGTATCTAGGTGATCAAATCTACGATCATAAAAAGCTACAAATGAGGTCATCTTAATACGCTATAAATGACATTTTGCTGACAACTGAGGCAAACTAGTAACTAAAATTGCTAAAAATTTTAGCACGTTTTCTGCCTAATGCATCAACCATCTAATCAACCCTACAAACGTAACAATACTTACTCTAACTGACAGCATCAAATTCCGGAACTCGAAACCCACATACATCTTAATACTTTGTTCATACCCTATTCTGGTCGCACCCCAGGACCCGTTAAGGGACCACTTTGCGCAACACATCACCCAGTCAGCGGTCAACCTTTCAACGCTCGAGAGCCGGTCAAAGCAACGCATGCTCAAGTCACGTGAACTGCTCGTGAAGCGATCTCGGCATGCCTTCCACCTTGGGGGTCGGCCACCCTTAGGGGTCGGCCACCCTATGGGATCGGCCACCTTGAGGGGCTCGGCCACCCCTGGGGGTCGGCCACCCTATGGGGTCGGCCACCTTGAGGGGGTCGGCCACCCTTGGGGATCGGCCACCCTATGGGGTCGGCCACCTTGAAGGGCTCGGCCACCCTTGGGGGTCGGCCACCCTATGGGGTCGGCCACCCTATAAGGTCGGCCCCTGCCTTGACGACCGACGACCGTCGTTCGTGACCGCGCTCCGCCGTAGTCGCGACGACCGTCGCTCTCGACCATGCTCCGTCGCCGCGACGACCCTCGCTCGCCGTCGCTCACTCATAGTCACGATGACCGTTGCTCGCGATCGTGCTCTGTCATAGTCGCGACGACCGTCGCTCGCGACCGCTCTCCACCATAGTCGCGACGACTGTCGCCCTTGACCGTGCTCCGTTGTCACGACGACCGTCGCTCGTGGCCGCGCTCCGCCGTAGTCGCGACGACCGTCGCTCTCGACCGTGCTCCGTCGTCGCGATGACCGTCACTTATAGTCACGATGACCGTCGCTTGTGGCCGCTCTGTCGCCATGACGACCGTCGCTCACGGTCGTGCGCCTTCCACACAACGACCCCTGTTACTCGGACGTCACTCCGTGACCCCGTCGCTCGGAGGAAGTTACTCTGCGACCCTCGTCGCCCGCACTCCGTTGCGCCCATGCGCCACTCCACAGATACAGTCGCGCCCCCTGGCGCTCTCTGTCACATTACAGTGCCCCCGGCACCTCACTCACTCCGCCGCGCCCTAGCGCTGTGCCGCTAATACAGTCGTGCCCCCTGGCTCTCTGTCACTCTAATGGTGCCCTCGGCACCACTCACTTCACCAGGCCTGTGTGACACTGCCATGACTTGTACCCCGGCACCAAGTAAGGACTCGCAACAGTTGTCACAGCGCCCATGCGCCACAATCAATGTCTCGTGTTGTAGGCACCGCGCCCATGTGCCACAATCACGTTATATGCTTACGGGATGGACTCATAACTTGAAAGCCATCGCTGTCTTCATTTCGGGGGGACTTCGCTCCGTGCTCCGGCACGAGGACCCTTCGCAGCGGGATAGGCGACTCCTTCGGGACACTATCTCCGCCAGGGTGCCTGCGTGACTGGCCTACGTGCTCTGGCACTGGGGGCTCGCGTCGACACCCCTAAGGACTATGACCCCCGGGTCACTTCGAGATGGGAGCAGGTCTTCGGAAGGGCATCTTGCCTAGTCCACCTGGCAACTGGGCGTCAGGTCTTCCCCACCGCTGCCAGGCCTGTGGGATTCAGTAAGGGCTTGGACTGGAGACTAGGGCAACAGGCTTACTCTGATCACTCCGGCACGGTGTCTTCAGTCTTCTCAGACGGTAGAGAGATGCTGTGTGAGGCAAGGCAGTGCGAATTTGGGAACCGACAGTCCAACGGAGAACCGATATTTGTGGACCCCCTGGTGACGTGTCACCCTCAGGGGGTGACACGTGTCAGCTGATGACACATTGATGACATCTGCACTTTTTCCCTATAAATAGGGGATCTTGGATTTCATTTTCAAGAGAACTCTCTCATTTGTCATTTTCACTTTCTCTCTCTAAAAACTCATTCTCTCTGGAATTCTAGAGAGAGAAACATATTCAGACCCCCGACATCGGACTCTTGACGCTGCACCCCTGACGCCGACCCTAGCTTGGATTGTCGGTCGCCGGCCCTACTCGCCTTCGTCTTGCCTGCGCAGCACTGCCAGCCTTCACGGCCTGTTTGGGGAGCCTTGCTCTCAGCCCTTGCTCCGTCCTTGCTGTCTCTCACTTTGCGCACTTGGAAGCTGACTCGGACTGCAGCCTTTGTGGCACCTCCACGTAGGCCCGGACCCATATTCCCTGGCAACATACTTCAAACACATGATTACTCCAGACAATAGCAAACTCAATCTTTTTTTGCCCATATATATCAATTACAAAGACCACAAACTCAATATCCAAGGCTTAACTAAAATTATAATGGTACAATGTCTATGGAGTTCTTAAACCAAAATCAGGAGGTCAATAAATGTTAACTATCTCCTACATCTATTTTATTAGTCTGCCACCAAAATCAATACCATCAGTTAACCTTTGAAAGTATATTACTTTGACTTAGTCAGTACGGATAACCAATATCAATAAGCACTTATACGTCACACCAATAGATCACCATGCTTTTGTTGCGCACTCTGATGCCTCAAAGCAAACTAGTTCAAACTTTTACCAAATCCATCGCAAAGAAATTATTACCTTAAAAGTATCCGACATCTAATTACACACATATATCGTGCATTCTCCAAAGTTTTAAGTCTGTAAGGTACCACATCACTAGTGTCTCTCAATCACCACCTTTACAGCCTATAGCTACTAGTTGTTAGAGCTACTCACTAGAAGATCACAATCTTTAACCATCCTCTTTTCTAAAGTAATTTATCTTGGCATGAACAAGAGACAGTCAATCCATACCTAAAATAACATCAAAGAGTTATATATCCAGAAATTAAGTCAACTTTAAGTCCCTATCATCGGTATCAATGGGGTAAGAATTATAAATCATAAGGACCACAACAGAGTTTTCCATCAGGATAACTACATATAGCTGTGGTTTCAAGTTTCTAGGTCTAACACTTAGATGTTGACAAAAGGATGTTGAAACAAATGAATAAAGTGGCATGGGGATCTATTAATGCCAACACCTTCTTTCAAATTGACTACAAAAATATTTGTCACCATATCACTTGTATCTTGAAATCACAACATTTTCCGTACCCTACTTGATAGATCTCATAGACATCAAAAGATCATAGTCCTATCCTTCAATTCTCCTCTTTGATTAACACTTAAATATATTTGAATATCAAAGGCAAGCAACATTTGTTCTACTATTGCGTACTCGACCCAAATCCCAAGCTTATGCCCAAATCTCAATCTTATGCTCAAATATGAAATAGATTCTCAAAACTTAATCCACCTTTTCAAGGTCTAATTCCAATCACATATATCTTAGGCTGAGAAGTCTACAAAATCTGAAACCTAAGCTCTAATACCATTCTGTTACGCCCCAAACCGAAGGGCCCATACGCGTCCTTAACCAAAACCCAAACACGTCAATAACGTAAATATTATAAAGGTAGAGCAGAGCATCTAAAATACCACAAAGCATAATTATCGAAATCTCAAAATTTTAACTCCAAAATATTTCAAACTTTATTACAAATCTCTAAAGCTAAATATTTGAATCAAAAGTAAAAGAAATCAACTAACCATTATTTCGTCTAAAGAAATCATAAGCTATATTCTCAATATAAAAAATCAGAGCAATTTCGAAGGTTGTACTAACATCTCGCCCTTCGTGCTACTTTTGGCCTGAAAAGGGAAGGAAACGAAAAACAAAGGGGTGAGCACAAATTGCCCAGTAAGAGGTCTTACACAAAGAGGGTCAAAAATGAATACGAATTTAGAGTTATCGAATAGAGTCAATAAATAGGAATTTAGATAACTCAATCAAATTTCACAAACAAATAACCAAAGGGACCGAACAGGAGTTAAATAACCAATAAGTCAAATATCAATTCACACATGAACAACAGATCGACCCAAAAAGGGGTTACATAACCAATAAGTCGAATATCAAAATATATTTACCAAATCTTGTGGGTGTCACATATACAATTGCTTATTATTAAGGATCACAAATCATGGTTATACCATGTCGAATATCACAGCCCGGCACCTCACATATAAGTCACGACAGTCAAAAGTGACTTTCAAATTCAAATATCAGAGACAAAGTAACCTGATAAATACATCGAATATTCTTTCAAAGTCCAAAAATAATCATTCTAGACTCAAACTGGAGAGAATAATAGTACGAATTCAAGGAAATGAAAATCAGCTCAATCGAAGATCGAACGCGTGAAATATCGTCAATAAAAGATTTTGAGTGAAAACTTAGTGGCACGATAATTGGGAGAATAAAAGTACATTGTCAAAAAATAGAAGCCATCAGAAATTTGACACGTGGCAATCCAAGCCAAAGTATTACACCACTAATGTGGAGTATACGGATGGAAATTAATAAAAAGAATTCAAGACCCAATAGATAAGTGACACGAGACAAGGTAAGGAAGAAGATTTACATGATTAAGCCAAAATTCTGGGAGAAGTACAATGGAATTTTGACACAATACACAAAATATATGTCAAAGGCCAAAGGAGAACATGACAAGTGGCCCTGAAGATTTGAAACTAACACAGATCAGCCTCCTTGGCCTTGAACAGAGAACGGAGTTTGGAAGGTAAATAGCAAGAGCTAAAAGCAATGAACATTATTATAATCATAAAGAACCATCTTTAACGAAAGTTGTAAGACAGTAAAAAATTTATGGATAACGTTAAAAAATAAACTTGATCATCAACAATATGCTCAAAGACAAATATATTTTTGAGAATCAAAGCATAGCACATAAATCTCGTGTATAAAACGAAAAGATGGCGTAAGAACCCTTACCTCAAAGTAACAAATATAACGGTCAAAAATCTCCTCTTTATCTTAGACCAATCACCACCTTTTTGCTTGGATGCCCAATAAAATACACTAGCTCTTTTCTCTCTTCTCTCCTTTGTCTCTAAAAAAATATGAAGACTCTTATGTCTTCTCCCCCCCCCCCCCCCCACATAGTTTGATCATCTAATTCTAATATAATTTGAAGTCCAAATTGTTGGTGCAATCATAGTACAACTTAAAGTCCTCATTACTAATTTAATCACAATATGACTTAAAATCCTAATCCAAGTCAAAAACTCTTCTTCTTCTTATTTTTTTAAATAATATCTAATCAAATCAAATTAGCCACTAAGACTATTAAATATTAATTTTGTCACTGAAAGGACTCCAAGAAAGTTCTCTAAGGTCTATTATTTAATTCAAAATCAGGATAATTTTTAATTGTTCTTTACCAAGTACCCAAAAAATCCGGGGTATTATAGAATAATTGTTCCATGATTCATGGAGTATATTTGTCCTCCATTAGGGGTGGTGTGGTAGTGGTGATGGCAGCAAAGTAGGTGGTCGTTGTAACCTTTCATGGTGGCTGTTTAACGTTTAGGGCTAGGTTTCGGTCTTCAATGACAGTCGCAGCCGCGTGGTGGTGATGATTACGGCAGAGTTGGTGCTAGTTATGGGCGTTTACGGCAGCTTGATGCTGGTGGGTGAAGACCATAATAGGGAGAGAGGTATGGCGGCGGTGGGTGAATACTGAAAGGGGGAGGGAATGGTTCTGCAGCTGTGTGTCAAATTGGTGGTTGGCAATGGATGGGGGTTTTGTGGCTGTATTGGTGGTAGATGAAGACCAGAAAGGGAGTGGGGATGGTTTTGCGGCTATTTATGGGTTGGTGGCAGTGGAAAGGGGCTAGGAGAGAAGGCTGGGGTTAGGTGTTTATGTTAGAAAATGAAGATAGATAAAGAAAAGTTTAAGACAAAGGTAGAGTCATCTTTTTTCTATCAAACATGCTAAGGCCTTTTGTATTTTTCCAGTCAAAGGACATGTTTGATATTCCTCATAATTGATGGACACGCATGTAATTATACCATAATCTCGAGGGTTCAGTTATATTTTTTCAAAATTTGACGACACCCAATAGTCCAAAACCAACAAAAGGGATGGAGTTTTCCTTACCGCAACAAAAAAGTTAGAATCCCATACCTCAAATCATGTAACTCAATCTCTTGAATATATTCATGTGTCCAACCTAGTTCGTATAATCATATCTATCAATAAGACAACCCATCTAACCACAACCAGTTCTATAGAATTCAATTATATCAATCCCTCCTAGGTATACGAACACACCAAACTAATTTTATTATCTTAGAAACTGATATTGTTATTGCTAAAAGCATTTAACTTTATCTCAAGTCCCTCTTAAGAAGTATATGATTCAAACATCAAAATCATTGCTAAAACCCTATTATGTTGCAAGTTAAGTTTCGCCATTCAAAAATATTTATATGTGACAGTACATAAAATATTTGTTATGGTACAAATCGGTCGACCTACTCGCTTTAGACAACCGATTTGTACCAGCACATGAATATCAGGGCTTCTAAGGGTTGGATGTTTCAACACCGGCGATGGCCAGAATCTCACTGGTGTTGGCCGAAATCTTACCGACGATGGCCGGATGGTGGAATTGTTTGTTTGGTATCTTTTTTGTTTGTTTTTTGGTATGAGGGAAACTTGCTGTCCTTGTGGGGTGGGATTTTGGGAAAGGGGGGGTGTGGAAGCCTTGAGTTCGGGTTTTTGTTTATGTTTTTTTTTTTTTTTTTTTGGGGGGGGGGGGGGGGGGGGCTTGGGGTGATGGTACGGGGCTAGGCTAGGTTTCTGCTCTAGGGTTTGTCACAGTGGGGTCTTTGTTTAGTTGCACGGTTTATTGAAGGTGTTGGAAATGCCAGTGAAAAAAGCGGCCCTTGCAGTGTTGACAGCCTCTAAGATGCTCGTCCTTGTGTTGTGGTTTCGAATATGATTGAGCACACCTTTGTTTGGCATGGTTTCGATTGTCCTCGTCATTGTAAAATTGTATTGTATATTACATGGATTGCTGTTTTTAGGGTTCAAATTGTAACCTATAAGCCTTACTAAGTTACGAAAAGTTAGGCTGAAATATAGAATATGCTCTACTTTAGTCTAGTATAATTTGTATAGCGTTTACAGGCTAATTGTTATTCTATAGTGCTAATGGTAGCAATTGATGTTATCTTTATGTCTATAAAATAGATGATCCAGCTAGATGCCTTGTAAAACTCTTTTATATGTAAAACATTTCTCCTCTTAACCAAAAAAAAAAGTCCTAATTCAAGTCCAAATATATTTTAATGACTTATCTAATTATAACGGCCACTATTTAAAGTCAAATGCTAATTTCGTCACTAAATGTCAAAGGAACCAAAACAACCTGTTTATTTATTTTGACTGGGTCACTTGCATGATTCTCTTCACGAGCATAACTGTATGAGATCTCGGACGTAGGCCTTTATGGAAGGCCCTTCACCCGTAAGGCCTCGGGTTTAGTTCGTTTTTCTATGCGTAGCAAAACAAAGACCTCGCTTCTAATGTTCGTACTTCCATATTGTTTAAAAGATGCTTGCAGGAATTGGATAAAAAGAGAGACACACACACCAGAACAACGAGATTAAATGTGAGAGCAACTTATAGTTAATAATCAACTTTCTTGGCTTAGGTGTGCAGTAAAATGCTTTCAAACCCAAGAACCTAAAACTAGCATGTCAATATGCTATAGATAAAGAGCATAACATCTGAAGATGGAAACCCAGCTTCTAACTCGCAGGTAAAAAGCTAAATCTGATATATACACAGAGCTCGGCAGTGACAATAGTCGTCCATGGCACGTCAAGTCTTGGTCTTTGTTAGTTTCCTCTAGCCTTTTCCAAGTCGGGAAGATCTGTAGAGCATGCCAACTAATCAGTGCTACAGAATTGCCTTTTTACTTTCAGAATATAACAATCATAAAGCGTAGGTAGCGTCCAAGGGCTAAGGAAGGTATCCGAGGTGAATTCAACATATATAACTTACACTTCAATTTGTGAAGAAATGCAAGAGCGCTAAATGGTGTCAGTAGTTAAAATATTGTGAAATGTTAGTTTGTTACATAAAAGGTAAAAGCAAACTAGACCAGCAAATAGAAAGTATCAACACTGCCCTCAAGGCAAAGAAATTTGCTAAGAATGTGCCACCAATAACGAAGTAAAAGAAACAGATTAGTATCTATACTAAGACTAAACGGGCCGTAGGGCCCATATCAAAATTTTGAACGAAGTTAAACAAAGAGAGTAGCATCTACGACATCTGAAACTTTATAGGCGTGCAAAAGGTGGTTTTCAGTTGCACCATCTCAAGACTGGCCTTAGTAGCAAAGACATCAAGGTTAATGAAGCAGCTCACGGGCAGAGTTATGTTTTTACCTGTTTCGGTTTGAAGTAGAGTAAGAGATAGGTTTATGTCGGTCTTTGCTTTCTTCTCTTCACAGCAAAGACCCACATAATCCTAAATAAGGGGGCTTCATATTTTTTTGACAGGTAAATGGGCTACTGTGCATAAATATATGTCATGTCCAGACAGATGTTATGGAAGCTGATCCACATCCTGCAAGCTAAGTTGCGCATGTCTAAATCTTCAGCGCCTTTTTATGGTGTTTGTATGCTTGTACAAAGCTAGACAAACATGTGCAAGTAGTGAGGATGGTGTGAAGCGGGGAAAGGGGAGGGGAGGGAACAGTCCAAGTGGGTTCCCTATGTACTGAGCCTCTCGTCTATTTTTAGAACCTACTTGGACCGTCAAGTAAAATCTGAATCATTTAAACCTTCTGTAAAATCCCGAGCGATAGGCAACAGAGAACCTCATGTGCATGTCATACGACTTTATGAAGGGGTAAAGTAGAAAAAAAGATGCCGCATCTACTTGGGATCCTCGCTTGCACTGCGCGAGACCCTCTCCTTCCTGGTCTTCTCTTTCTGATTCTTTGCAAAATAGGCCACCTCTTTCCACTGTGGTAGCACCACCATAGCATAACACAAGCTTCTAAACACTAACCCCAACGCCGTCCTTCGTCTTCATAAAACCCCTAACCTACATGTAACTCCTTGCATTGCAAGCCGAGGAAAAGTATAAGGAAAACCATTTCTTGTGCACACCCATCAATTGCCATGAGATAACAATCGCCATTCAGAGATATTATGAATTAAGTAGCAGAAGGATATTGAGCTTCATAGGTCATGGCCAGAGGCCAGGGCCAAGGGGGTTGTTTGTGTGGTGGTTGTGGAGGTGAAGGGTACTTAATGATTCGTAGAGGGGCCGAGGGCTGGGGGGAGGATCATACAATATGTTTGGGTTTAACGGGAACTTTATTTGGCTGGACAAAATTACCATTTGAGATAATTAATATTCCTATCTTTACCCAGAGGAAAACCAGTTAGAATTATCACATGCAATGCACATGGGCTTCTCTGTTGGATATTCCAACAGATTCAGGACGAAGGTTTCGGATGAATGGGTTACGCTGAGGGACCAAGCAGGTAGAAAAACATAATTAGGTTAATGAACCAAGTGAAGCAATTCCAAGCTGCCTGGTTGACCAAAAATGCCCATCCAGAACTTATACATGTTTAAATATAAGGATCATGATGGAGATCATAGAGTTTGGGAACTTACAAAGCATTCCTTCATCATCGCTGCTTCTGTCATCTTCACCAGTGTACTGCAACAAAACGAAATCGATGTAAATGCAAAATTTTAGCCGCTACCTAGATGTCCATGTGTTGTTCATTTGTATGCAACATGCAGGAGGGAGATGAACTTACCACCAAATCATCATCAGAGGGCAGATCAGCTGCAAAGTCATAAAATCTTGCATGAGATATGAGTGCGACCGTAAATCACAAGCACAAACAATTAGTGGGTGGAGAAGGTGATGTGTAAAGGTTACCATCTATATCTGCAAATGTTTGCATGACAGTGAACATTGATATAATGGCGTAGGTGGTTTTGGAGAAATGTCTTACTGCGATGGCCAGTAATATGATCTTAATTTTTTTCTCAATTACAGTACCAAATACAAAGATTAACCTCTATGGGGAGTAATTGAATTTTGGGTAGAGCAAAGACAACCTCACCTCGTGGTTGACATGATGTTTACAGCTCTCCAAAAGCAACCTCAGAACTGCTTTGCACGAAGTGCATATATCTTGAGTTCTATATAAGTGGGAACTGATTCTACATGTGTTGTGTAAGAAATTCTTATGCATCATAAGTGTTCAGGACGGTGCCCTCTCCAACTCTTCCCGAGTACATAATAAAGGCCATGTCTGCATATTCTGGAATTTGATTCATACTATGTCCACAATAGCAAATCCCAGAATGATCCTCTTAGACATACGTCCTCAGCTCGTGTTTGTGACAAGCTCGGGTAATTCTTCCTAGCTTGTATTCGTTAAGATTAACAAGAACTTGTGGTCGTCTGACACAAAAAGCGGAGGTCAAGCGCAAAGCTTATGTTCAAGCTCGCGTTCGTAGTTGAGTTGGATCACTTGATACAAATTAACTATTTTCCCCAGTTTCACATAAAAAGGGGGGGAGACATTTTACAGTTGAGGATAATTGCGTGGTACAACAAAATGTCATGAAAATACTATAAATAAAGCTGAACGAGCTTTCACAAGCATGTTCAGTCTGCTGATCATTAGCTCGTTCTCTTTTTTTAGCCCAAGTCAAGAGAAAGAATAAGTTTAAACGAGCTCTAAACGAATAGATCCGCAGCATGTACATAAAAAGGACTTTCATCTTATTTACAGCCCTATGTCGGGGCATAGAATCACTTTTTGACACAAAGGTCGTGGAGTTAACAGTCCTTCGACGACTCAGTTCCATGAGGCTACGTTCTCATGGCATCTTCTTAGGGTTTGGATCAAAATTCCCAAAAAAGAAGAATGTCCTTTAGTGTAAAAATATTATTTGGCTACCATTCCTGAAAATGGGAAAGAAAACTTCATTGTTTGGTTACCATTTCACAAATTATGAAAACGACACACTTGAACATGGTTGAATAATTCTACATGCAGTGGGAAAGCGGGGAGAGAGAGAGAGAGAGAGATGGGCGAATCCCATGGTTGGGATAATTGACTAAAATGAAATAGACAATAATTCAATGAATTGGTGTGTTTGAAAACTGGTTCGCGAAAATGCCCATCAAAGAAGAATTATAGATCAATGAAAAGGCTAAGAAAACATAGCATGAGCTTTTGCTATAGCAGTTAACAGGCCATTGCCTCTGAATCAGTAACTTTTTCTTGCGCACTTTCTGAGAAGCACCAATGACTGGTGTTCATCAAAGTTGGTGCATATATCAATATCGAGTTCATCCATTCTGTTAGCAACTCAGAATATCTAGTGAGGCTTATTGGAGATGGCCACCTCTCCAAAGGTGTCTTCTAGGTCAAATCTCATTGCTGTGCTATTAGTGAAGTCCCACCCAAAGCTGCACTTTGTGTTGTAGCATGCAGCTCTAGGGAGTAGCTTGACTCTAAGAACTTGTGGGGAAAATCAGCACATGTGTACCAAAACTAGGGCGAATCAATGGTCTACCTATTGCTTTACCGCCCTGTAGCGAGAGAGTTATGGGCTCTAATTCCCCCCCTCCCCCTACAACTCGGTGGGTTATACCTCACTAAGCACCCTTACAGTGTATGAGGACAATGGCGCACATACCAGATTGAAGATGATTGGGATATGATTTCCCTATGTCTTCAAGGATATCTCTCTGACAAAGAACTATATAAATTAAGTTACCAATCTCTACAGATCAACGGACAAGCTTATCAAAATTTCAATAGGCATTAAATAGCAAAGAAGAATATTATAACTCACTTCTGTACGTCAAAATTTCAGGATAATGCCACAAGTAAATAATCACCAACTCGTAAAGAAAATATGCAAGTTCACTAGACATCACCCAATACATAAGCAAAACACCAATAATATGCTGAACAAGCTTACAATGAGTTGACTCTTCATCCTCATCACACCATTTGTTCCAATCAACCTTGAGGTATGGTGCAGGTTTCTCTTCTGGCTTCAGTAATCTTGTCCACCAACCTCTTTCCTCCTTCTGAATTGAGCAAATCGTGTTCCTTAGCCCAATATTAGTTTTACAGCGCTGCACACAAAAGAATATCTACTTCAGTAGGAAAACTTATAAAGAATATTAACTTATGAGTAGTTTATTAAGATCACTTGTACTCTCACAAGAATATCCCATCGAACCTTCAAGCATACACAGCTAAGAACATCAGGTATGTAGGTGCAAATGTAATAAACTATCAAATAGAAATATTATGAAGGAATTCTCTCAGACGAGAGATAATTGTTTCCATGATTTATGGCTATTGAATTTGCAGCCCCATCAAACAGAAAGGCTTAAAACAAACAAATTATGACTTACTTTCACATTAGTTTGGCTCATTCAAACAACAGACTACTGTTTCACAATAGTTCGGCTGGTGTCAGCATCTTAGCATTTAATAGCGCCCCATGGTAGCTCCTAACTGAGAAGTGCAGAACTGCAAGTCTTAGAGATACTTTTGGCCCCAAAAATCAACTTTATTCATTCAATCTACCAATAAGATTTCGGAAAATTAGGTTTTGAGGGGTTTTGGGAATAAAACTCAGTGGAAAGTGGGATTGTTTCGAAAAGTTATGAAAAAGTGGGGTGACTTTTTAAAATTTCTGAACAAGGGGTAGACTTAAAAAAATGATTTTTTGAATTAGTTTGGTCTTCTTAAATTACCCCTCCCCCCAAAATCGTTAACCCCTGTTCTGATACAAGTTGCTTTCTACAATAATGCAAGTACGGTTATGCAAAGATGTTTGTCAGTTTGTGTAGATAGTCAAGTCGTTTCTTCTCTTCCAACTGGTGCAATACTAACTTTGCCTCCAATTTCATATGGCCAGAAGAGTAAACTCAAAGGGTGGAAGGTGAACCTCTTTCAGATGTCCTGTTGATCATTGTTATTTGAAAATCTTACTGGCATCAAATTAACAAAACAAAGCATGAAACACACATTCTGCTAACATTAGATAATTTCAAGCACGATATCAATTTTTTCTTGCATCAGACGCTAGGCCTTTTCCATGAGCAGATATACACTTTGATTCCTTATGTAACTCAGCTTGAGAATAAGAAGGAAGATCAACATTCTCCTTCAAATGGACGGGCATCCCCCCGATGTATAACTTGAGACAGTTATCCACAATTCATTCGGTCGCCCAGAAAGATGAGATGAAGCATTGTACTGGGCAACTCCGTAGGAACTTTTATCTCGAAGATTGCATTCTTCCCATCCAAGATCTTATCTAAGCTGCTCACAAGAGCCTTTTTTTCTTTACTAATGTTGTCATCTTTAGCAAACCCTAAGAATCTTCTAACTGCTATGCAATGACTCTTCCACTTGTCTAGGTACAAATCAAGTTCGGTGTAGGGTTGTGGAGGAGCCCCCTCATGTTTTTCTGGCATGTACAAGCTCATGGTATAGTCAAAGCCTCGCACTGCTCAGGCCATGGTGGTCAAAATGGAAGCAATAATCATGAGTCTGGAGGAGTTTGTGTTAGCCCTGCGAATGTATTGATACAATCTGAGGGCCAAATATGCAGGATCAGCAGTCTTGGAATTGTTGTTTACATGGTGAACAAGGAACTATTTTCAAAGTTATCATTTGCTATTTTCAGGAATATAAGGTAAAAATTTAGCTAGTCCAGATTACTACTGGCACTACTTTTTACCGGCATAGGAGCGAATGCAGAGTAACCCAAGTTACGAGAAGAAGGTGAACCAGTGAAAGCCATCTTCGGTGGACTTTTCGAAAGAAGTAACTCCTCAGACTTGCGTTAACATCCACAACAACTCTCGGTAGAGTCTGATCTCCAAATCTTCTTCGGAGTGTACCACCGTGTACGGCGGGGACTCGAGAGCATTGCAACAACATAAGAGCGCCAGCAGGAAGCTGAGCTCACCTACAACGATGAACTTTCTCTCCATCAGCAGTCCTTTTTGTTTGCCAATGGGCAGTAGCAGTTGCAGTAGTAATGGAGTGGCTTTCTTGCTATGACCCTTCCCTTTTTATATGCTCAAGTAGTTCTGTAACGAGTCACTATTTCTTGCAAAGTTTAGTGGACATGTCACTTAGGTCCATGTAGGTTAGAATGTACTTATTCTTGCAAATCTTGGGGTGCTCTGATATAAGCTCTTCCAAACATCTGAAAGAGGTTCACCTTTCACCCTTTCAGTTTACAATTCTGGCCGTATAAAATTAGAGGCAAAGTTAGTATTGCATCAGTTGGAAGAGAAGAAACGACTTGAATATCAACACAAATTGACAAGTATCTTTGCATAACCGTCATTCTTGCAAAAAACGACTTGCATCAGAACAAGATTTAACCATTTTGGGGGGAGGGGTAATTTGGGAAGACCAAACTAATTGATTTAAAGAAAAACCCCTTTTCTAAGTCTACCCCTTTGTTCAGAAATTTTGAAAAGTCACCCCACTTTTTCATAACTTTTCAAAAGAATCCCACCTTCCACTTTGTTTTATTCCCAAAACCCCTCAATTTTCCCTTAAGATTTCAGCAACTAAGGGCTTCTTGTCCTTCTCATCCTTTTGCTTTCTTTCCCACAAAGTTCTCACAAGAATCAAGAGCCAAGTCCCCACAAATCAAATTGTGTTATTGCTCTTTGAGTTATTTCTACTATATTATTTCTACTTACTTGTATCGTTATTGTTGCTTGAATTACTATTGTTGTTGTGTTGCTCTTTCTTACTGGTACTCCTGTTGCCATTGGTATAACTATGGTACTGTTACACTCGGTCCTTTCTGAGAAGTCTACTGTAGTACAGTATTGTTTAAAATGGCAAAATCCATGCCTTGTTATGCTTTTCTGCATCCATTTGTTGCTAAAAAGAGAAGTAGCTAAATGGGGTGTGGATAACATGGATGTTTTATTAATCCAAAAGCGTCATGAAAGTTCTTTATACATTTGCTAAACAAACTCTCCACAAGTTATGGGGTAAGCGTTACTTACATCAACCCTCCCATACCCGACAATGTGGAACCATCTAACACTTCACTGCCCTTCTTCTTTGTCTTTTTCTTGCCTCCTTTTAAGCTTTTGGATTTTTTTTTTTTTTCAACTGTTTGGAAGAAGGATATTTAAGAGTTCAAAGGACGCGTTATGCAATCATTGTATACTTACTTCAATAATAATGCTATAAGTATTACTAGATCAGTATCTTCCTCCAATTACATGTTTATTATTACTTATCATTGTTAATACTGTAAGTGGTGCAACTTTATTATTAGAACCATGACCATTAAAATGTGTCAATAGCAGCCTCTAAGCACTACACGTGACAAGCACAGTGCCCGCGCGCCTGACCAGCACAGCGCCTCTACGACCGACTAGCATAATGCTCGCGCGCCTAACCAGCACAGTGCTCACACATCTGACAGTCGTGCCGGCCCATGAAGATTTCAAGATCCACAAATGATTTTGGCTTGTTTCAAGATGTATTTCTTAGAAAAGGGGCATTAGACTCCTTGCACATATGAACGTCCACTACTATCACTTTGGTTTATTCTCCTAATGATATAAACGAGGGGTCATGATTCTCCGTGCTTGACACCCCCATACTCAAGAGTCCCTTGCTTTGTCTCGCCTTCTCGTGTATGTATGAGGCACATTGTGATTGCAAACAAAGCTCATAATCAGTAATGTTGCCTTGATGTAATAAGAATATTTTGGACCAGCTTGTCCTCGTGTTCAATTTGAAGCATTGTTGCTTGTGAGATAGATGGAGGACCCTTCTTGTAAGTGCCAAGTTGAGTGCCACGCACGATTTTCTTGTGCCATCAAGGTCACCGTGTGTCAGATGGTATCTGAGCCATAGTTGCCCCCGGGAACCGTGGCTAGATCCAAATTTGTGGGATAGTTTGTTCATAAGCAATGGCTAACTCAAAAGAAAGAATTGATGCGTCGGGAGACATGTTTAGGAGTGATGTGAGCGCATTTGGCATTATATGTCAGCTTGCCATTTGCTTAGACGTTGTGCTGGAAAACATAGAAGCTTCTGATAATGTACGCAATGTCAATGGCTTTGGAGTGGAAGTCCAAGTTCAAAAGGCTTCGAAATAGGGTGGAGAATCTCAGTCGTGCTGGGGTTAGCACACGTGCGGGGAGCATGGACCACCAATCAAGGCCCCTGTGCCGGAACCAAAGACTTATCGTGGTGCCCGCGATGCCAAAGAATTGGCAAACTCCCTTTCGACATCAAAAAGTATTTCGAGATGAGACGACCTACCGCGCTATGTTAAGACGGGACGAAATAGAAGAATTATCAGTATCGTTGCTTGACGAAGTAGAAGTGATACTGAATAATTTTAATGACGTGATGCCTGATCACTACTGAAGAAATTGCCCCCGGGAAGGGCATTTAACTATGAGATCGAGCTAGTGTAGGGCACAAAAACACCAACTTGGGCTCCCTACCGGATGTCCCAAACCCAAACTTGCAAAGCTTACAAAATAACTAACAAAGTTAATGGATGCAGGTTTGATCCCCCTGCCAAGTTGCCCTACAGTGCACCAGTCATCTTTTAGAATAGACAAGATGGTTCTTTACTAATGTATGTCGACTATGGGCTTCTAACAAGGTGACTATCTGAAACAAGTATGCTCTCCCACTCATCGCAGATTGCTTTGATCTCAGTCGAGTTAGGATATTTACCAAGTTAGACCTGAAGTGTACTGGCAGGTTCGGATTTCCGAAGGCTGTGAAGCAAAGACGACTAGCGTCACCAAATATGGGGCATATGAGCTCCTTGTCATGCTGTTGGGCTTGACCAACACCCCGGCCACTTTTTGCACATTGATGATTTTGTAGTGGTGTATCTCGATGATATCGCGATTTACAGTTCCAGTACAAAAGATTATCTTTTACACTTACGGCCTTTTTAGGATTGATTCTCGACAGCAAATTTATATTAAACCTTAATCAACTTACAAAATTAGCTCAAGCTTTTTTACCAAAATCAGCTTTAAGAACTAAAAACAGTTTCAATAAGGTAAAGGACAACAAATTTAGTGCTTGAATAAAATGTGCTAATGGTCTTTGTAACTAAAGGGATTATGAAAGAGTTACTAATCCATAATCCTCATTTTCTTGGATTACGATTTAATCGGTTCTTTAACTTCTGAAAGCTGATTTAATTACTTTGAATGTTTAATTACTTCATATCAAGTTTGGCCATCCCAAAATCAATCCCAAGTAGGCCTTAAGATAAGTGATTACCGATTAAGGGAGCACGTGTTATAGATAAGTTCTACTACACATAATTGAACGGGTCAGATTAGGAAGGACTAAAGGCAAAGTTCAAGTGATACAGAAGTGGCAGCCACCCAACTAATGTCTCGGAATTGAGATCCTTTCTAGGATTGGCTAACTACCACAGGAAGTTTGTCCAAGATTACTCAAAAATTGGCTAATCCTAACCAAGCTACGAAGCAGGCTATGTCGAAGGATCCAGTACTCGTATTACAAGATGTGTCGAAGTCTTTTAAAGTTCATAAGAATGCGTCTGACTTTGCGCTCAGGGGGTCCTAATGCAAGAAAGTCAAACGTTGCTGATCAAAGGAAGCTCAATAATGCAGAATGCCGCTACACCACCCATAAGAAAGAGTTGTTAGTGGTTTTGCACTGCATTAGAGTTTGGAGACCCTACCTGCTTGGATGTAACTTCATAGTGAAGACAAACAACATTGCGGTGAGCCACTTCTTGAGTCAATTGCCAAATAGCAGGAACTTTCGGCAGAATTCAACTTCATGCTCGAGTACTGGGCGGGCTTTACCACAATAGTGCAGCAGACACTCTCATTGGCCAAACAGTAGCATTGCATTAGTATCGGACATAAGATCAAGAGAACCCTGACTGATGATCCTCCAGCTCCACAACTGCTGAAACTCATTCAAAGGGAAAAAAACTCGACAGTTTTGGCAACAAAGTGGCGTGGTGACGACCAGGGGAAGACGTGTATATATGCCTAAAGTCAAAGATTTGAGACGAACATTGATTTGGGAATGCCAAAACACCCTTTAGGCAAGCCACACCAGAATAAAGAGGAAATGGCTCTTGTCCTACAGGGTTACTAATGCCCTAAATGCGAGATGACATACAAGAATATGTCTTACTTGTCAGCAGTATAAGGTGGAATGAAGGAAGAAAACCGGACTACTCCAATCCCTGTCGAGTCCTAAAGGACGATTTGGAGAGTGTGTTACTTTACTTAATCACTGGATAACCAAAACTTAGAGAATTGGGCACAGGCCTCTTTGTTATTGATCCATTCAATAAGCATCCAAGTTTCATTGCTGCACAAAAGTACTGCTCCACCTAATTTTATAAGCATATAGTGAAGTATTGGGGTATGCCACAAGATTTGGTGGTGATTTGGACCCGCTTCACTAGGAAGTTTTGGATTGAACACTTCAAATTGTATAGGTTCCAATGGTCGGTGAGTTCGAGCTACAACCCTGAACCAGACAGACAGATGAAGCAATTTAATTCTATGCTAGAAGAGTACCTGTGCCACTTTGTTAGTGCCATACAGAAGAATTGGGTGAAGATTATGTTGCCCAACTACGCTTCAACTCTCACGCTTTTGGGATTGTAAATCGTCAGCAACCATTAGTACCTCAACCGTCGACGTCCTATGCAGAGGAAAGTCTCCAGGGGCTGTAAGTTTTAGCCCAGAATAGAGGCAAAATATACACCTAACTCATTCTAACCTTGTTATAGAAGCGAGAAGAATTAAGTGTTATAATTAAGTGTTATTGTTACGGCCGCCATTCACCGGGGCTTCGGTCTACCAGGAGATTAATTCTCAAACCATTTGTTAGAACAGCTTCCATTGAGTCTCTGATCATTCCGTTCTAATACTCTATCTGAGAGCTAGTTCCTGTCATGGAACAATGAAATAAATCAAAAAATGGGTTTTAACACGCTGGCAACAATGCAAGATCTCAGGAGCGCAACGTCTGTGATAAAGTTATAATTACGCTATTGCCTCGGGACCATGAGTCCTTAATGGTAAGGGACTCTCACCTTTTGCAAATGCACGAGGGACCGTTACAATTGTAAAGAAGATTAGCAAGATGGCCTACAAAGTGGACCATCCATGTTAGCCGCTAGCT
This sequence comes from Escallonia herrerae, assembly GCA_033070095.1. Classification (NCBI taxonomy): domain Eukaryota; kingdom Viridiplantae; phylum Streptophyta; class Magnoliopsida; order Escalloniales; family Escalloniaceae; genus Escallonia; species Escallonia herrerae. The sequence goes on along the minus strand of JAVXUP010002118.1, from coordinate 102,933 downwards.
CTGTTCCGTCTTCCGCGTTAGTATATTGAAGCCATTTATGAAGACATAGTAGACCCTTCAAGGGGTGAGATTCAGAGACCGGGACTATAACATAGAGCAACAAGAAGAAGAGTTGATAAAGCCATTCTAGATGATAGAGCGATCACAATATCCCGCAAGCGCCAACAAGAGTACCTGGTTAAGTGGTGAAGTAATACTGAAGAAGAGAATACCTACAAAAGAGTGACAGATTTATTGGCCTTTTTCGACCGAATCAAAGCTCATCAAATGCAAAAGCTAACGAGGGCGACAACTGCGCGAATGGCGGAGAATGACACGAGCTGTCTCTTAGCACTGCCCATAACAAGCACAGCGCTCGCCCACAAGACCTAAACAACTCCCCTACACCCTACCGTGCCGGGGCGTTCGACCGCCGTGCACGTGCACGCCGCATACCAACCATGAAGATTTCAAGATCCATGCATGCGCTTTGGCTCGTTTTTTAGAGGAGATCATCTTTGTACATATTTATCTTTCCATGTAAATATTCAAGTAATTTCGAGTTGTATTTCTTAGAAAAGGGGTATTATGACTCCTTGCACATAAGAACGCCTACCTACCGTCACTTTATTTTTATTTTTTTTCCTACTAATGGTATTATAAAGCGTTCATGAAGCTTCGTGTTGGACTCCCCCATACCCGAGTCCCTTGCTTTGTGTAGTTTTCATGCCTAGCTATGATGCACATTGTGGTTGCAAACAAAGCTCTTGTAAGTCGTAATGTTGCCTTGAAGTAATGACTATTTTGTGGACCAATTTTCCCTCGTGTTGAATTTACTCTTTACGAGCCATTGAATGTGAATTTGATGTGTTATTGCTTGTGACTTGTTGACATTTATTAGCAGACTCTTCTTGTAAGTAAGTGCCAAGTCCAGTACCACACACATCAAGGGCCACCGCGAGTCACAATGTCATGTAGGGACCAATTTCAAACTTAAAAATTTTGGACAACTAGCAAGAAGACATGTGCACCTCCAAGTTATATTGTTGTTGCTTGTTGACGCATGAAAAGTACACAATCGCCAATATACAACTTAAGAAGTTACCAATAACGAAAAAGCAGTAAAAATAGCCTTTCTCATGCCAACGAATGAAGCAGTTAACTACAGAGAGTGTCATTACTCAAAAGGTCTAACGTTTCTTTCTTCCCAAAATGCACCACATGGACACATAATTGTATCCCATATCTCCATCCTTGTTTTTTGACTGTAAAGAGACCGACTAAAAAGCAACTGAATGAAGAACCCTTGCAGCACTCCTTTTGTTTTGTTTTGGGGGTGGGGTGGGGGGGGGGGAGGGAGATGGGAGATGGGAGGAGCTCCAAATAGAAAGATTTAACAGAAAAAGAGACCAGAAGAACTTCCTTTTCACAATACAAAAAAGGTCTGACATGATCCGATATCCTCAAATGAATAACTAAGGAAGTGACTTTTCTAGCAGCCAATCATGCCCAAAGACGGAGGGAACTGTGGAGAATTATATCTAGCATTTTTACTGGATCAAGCTTTCTGCAAAGTTTAAGCTGGTTTCTGCCATCGGCGATTATATGATTCATCGCAGAATAAATAGAGCAAAATAAAGAATACCCTTAAGCAAGCGGATTTAACTGACACTTATCTATGCTATATATAAAGGGAAAACATGGTTCGGTTTGGTGTAACACCTTTTGATGTTATATAACTACCTATCTAGAATGGTGACAAGTGGCATTTTATAGCTTTTTCTTAAATAATTCACAACATAAAAGTTTAAATAGTGAATAACTACCGCTAATTTTTATAATGTACAATTCATTTTATCGAATCCACCTTATACATTATGATTCTTGATTTTTTAACAAGATTTTATACTATTAACTTCAATTTTGCACACGCATTGCGTGTGCCACAGCAACTCGTCTATATAGACACTGAACTTAAGAAAGTTGTAGCTCCCTTTCCACCCCGATGTTAACAGAATTCATGACCAAAAGTAAACTATGGTCATTACTGCTGATTTCAATGATGACACAAGGATCAGCACAAGTCAAGTTCGAATCTTCACTGTTAATTATAGATGGCATTACGGTAGAAAAAATTATTTGGCATTTCATTCTTTTGCCATTTAAGATAGTAAATAATTTCTATTGACACCTGTATTATCTACTATTGAGCACATTGCAGACAGAGAACAACGTTTTTAAAGCAGTTGAGACAAAGGGGAAAACACAAACACCTGTTAAATGCAGTAGTACTCACCTCAGGTACAATTTTTCCATAGAGTTCCAAGCTGAGGTCGAAGTATTCACCTTGCTTTCCCATGGCAGAGAAACTAAGCAAACCCTGAGGCTGACATTTTACAGAAACATCTTTTGCATCAGGTAAGGCTATTGTCAGGTAGATCTTGTCAGAACGCTGAGCCCAAAGAACCTCAGGATGGCGACTGCATAGTTGCATAAATTAGATCAGATAGATCAATGAACAACTTGATAAAGCAGGAAAGTGGGGCCTAAATGCATTATTGTCCAAGTAAATAAGTACTTTAAACAAGAACGGAGCATGTGTGATGACAAATTTCCCTCCTAATAGACAGGCAACAATAAAGACAATGAAGTTTTTCAGCCTTGGTAAGATGGGGACTATGATCGCCCATAGGCTCGTGCACGGGTGGCACTCTTAACAAAGAAAAGCCAAAATTAAGTCATACCGTAGTGCAATTTGCTATACATATTAAGCCTCCACATATGACAAGAGACTTCTAAATCCCAACCAAAAATATATTAAAGGAATGGTTGACTGGTCCAGCGATTCTCTCAACATAATGTGTTAATGGTGAAATTCACCTTTAAATGGCTCTTTACGCATCTTTTCTGAATGGAATAGTCGATGTTAATAACGCTTGGAAACGTGGATTTACATGTCTTCAACTACTATTCGGTAGAGATATGATCCTTGTTATTTGTCAACTTTTTGAGGAACAATGTTTGATTAACCAAGTTGCATTCTCAAGTCATCCATGTTTCTTGGGAGTTTGAGTCTTTGATGCTTCTCACTAGACTGTTGTCTATCCAGATTTCATACATGATCTAAGCCAAGTGAGCCGAACTGATTCAAACAGAGAACGATTTCCTGTTTGAGCAGCTATATACGAAGAGGAAATAGGTTCAAAGTTTACGGTTCACTTATATTTTTTGGTGCACCTATAAATCACCCGTATCCACTAATATATTTGGTTCACTTAGAGAGTTAGAGGTGGCAACACAACTCTAACCAAAGACGAAGTCAGTGCGTACGCGTAATCATTGCGACATCTTAAATTCTAAACGCGTGGGTACAGGTAATCATTTCAACATCCGTGGCATGTTTAACATAACAAACAGGTCAACACAATTACCCTGAGAAGCATCTATGTACTTGTTAACAACGGCACTTATGCAACAGTATTCGTAAAGTTGGATACACTTAAATCTCATTTAACATTGTAAAAGGAGAAAAAGAATGGCTATCCGTAACGTATCATGTCTCCAGGACACGATGGTAGACACATCCAGTCATGTTAGATGCACAATAAACGCATGTCAAGTATGGCTAATGGTCTTCTCATGAGTAATTAACCGTTTCGTGTTCCAATCAACCCTAATACCAGTTCGTTCTTCCAGGAACAACATGACATACTGCCAGGGAATGCCCCCTGTTTTGACCATCATGTACGCATGACAATTTCAGGTCTGGTGAACAGATTTGCATCTAAAGTCATGTATACAAAGGGCAACAAACATATAATCCAACACGGCCAAAATTGGTCACTGTTTGTTGACAGTTATTTTCTTACTGCTCTTAACAATATGTTTTCCCAAGTAAGCTTTAGTAATATCTGTGGACAAGTCATCATATAAATCCTTCCACAGAGCGATTTGCCTTGTACAGGATACTATTTTACCTTGTTATTCTTCAGAAACATATGTTTAACAAGGCCATTTTGAGCTGCTCAAGCAGGCCCATTTCTCGAATGCATCACAGTACTACAAAGTACACACACACATACACGGACACAAATACACACACATATAGTCTTTGAACGATTTATAATATTAAAAGCCACAAAGGTTATTGATACTAGCAACGGAAATTGAGTAATCTTAGCCTATACGAAAATCCGAGAAGAAACAAAAAGCATCTCTTGCAACTCTAAATTAACTGAAAATAAGATAAAAAGTAACAAATTCAACAGGTCTTTTCTCAGGAAACAGATAAGTTATTGTACAATTCAAATAATTTGGATGGAGAGATTTAATAAAGGGAAAGAAATGCATAGCAGTACCTCATTGTCGAGGGAAAATGCAGTTAGCTTGGGGAGTATAAAACCCTTTCGTAGTCCAAAAGAGTCGTAAAACCCTAGAAGCCGATCGAGCGGGTGTGATATGAGCATAGAGTAACGAGTTATATGCCATTTTTTCCTTCTTTTTTCTTTTTCTTGGCATATTCCATCATGAAGTAGCGTATAAATGAAGGTTGCAAATCTTTATCTATTTGGACCTCACAAAGGGATAAATTCGTCGCGTAAGAGTAAAATAAATTTAGTCCGGATAAAATTATCCAGTTATTTTTTAACGGGTCTATAATCATTTCTTATACCCGTGCCTTACCCGGACTGGTCTGTTTAGGTACGGTTCTATTTTCAGCTGGTCTTTAGAACATGTACCCGAATCGGGACCTGGACTCGGACTTTTTGACTAGGTACGGATCGACCTGGCGAGCCCAGGTCTTTTTTTGCCATATCTATATCTATCCATATCTAGAGCCACAAAAGCACGTCGACATGTCACTTCAGTTGATATGTGTGGAAAGAAGCAGAAATCACGTATGATTAGACAGTGCAGACTTCTTTAAGAGAGTATTTAATCTGGTCCATTTTGGCCACTAACTAGATAGGATAAGCCAAAACATGGTGTTGTAGTTTTTGTGCTATCCATGTAGACGAGAATCACTGACTCACACATTTCCAGAATGACCTCTCTCGAGAATCTTAGCCATTCATATTCACTTAAAAAGTCTTTTGATCTCTTTACATCGTGGATCATTTGGAAAGTATCACTTCATGGAGACATGGTATGCAAGCTCTAAAGAGAATAAGTTTCGGGACCCTAAAAATGAAGGCCCATTGTCCTATTTATAGAGCTCAGGGTCGTAGAACCTGATAAGATTGACTTTCCTAATCTGCAAGGCTGGAGATAAGTCTAAATATTGGATAAAATAGCAGATTGACAAAAATTAACCAGGCGGATAGTCAAAAATCAGTCGGTTTATCCCATAAATTAAAAATAATTTTTTTCAATTTTTAAGGCATTATCTGACCCTAATTTCGGTAATTATCTCTGATTTTGCAGATGAGATGTACCAGATTTAGGATTTATCACCTCTAACTACATAAATCAGGGATTCAACTCTAGTCCACATATTATTTTCCTAAACTACCTAGACAAATTAAATAAATTAAATTTAGACATTGGATTGGACTAATGATCGAACTAGACTGGACCAATTCATTAACTAGACATCCAACTGGATTCGACTGTGGGTCTGGACAAGATGACTGGACTCAGGCAATTGGACTTAACTGGACTAAATTAGTTGAATAAGTCAAACTACTAGGCCTAAAGTCAATAATGAACTCAAATTAATAATAATGCCAACTAATTATTTATTTAATAATAACTACAAAAATGGGGTGACTACAGAGTCCCTTGGTGAGGGAGCTCAAGTGCGAGCGAACATCACCGAAAAACAGCACATTTTTATAGAGACAGGAGAAAGGACCTTAAGTCCCTAAACAAAATTGAGGACCGTGACATTGATATGAGATCGGACCTTTAAAGGACTTTCTATGTATCCTCCAAGAGGAATGAAAGCAATGTAGTTCAGAATAATATACAGATATTGTTCAAAGTCAGAGCCAACAGTAACAACGATTGGTCGTCAAACAATAGATGCATCCTTACAAGCTGGAGCCAACAGTAACAACAGTTAGTCGTCTAAGGGTACAGAATCTGGAGTTGCAACCAAAAGCCTAATAGGCCGAGCCAATAGTAACAACAATTAGCCGCTTAAGCAAATGAGAATAGCATATCCAGAAGCCGAAGACAATAGTAACGATGAGGAGTCGTCTAGACACACTAAGGGTTTATGACTAAGAGCCAAAGTCAACAGTAACGATGTTTGGTTGCTTATCTATAATGACGTACACTTAGAAGCTGGAGCAAGCAGTAACAACCATCGGTTGTCTAGGGATACTGAAGATTGTATCTGGAACTGGAGCTAGAACTACCGATTGATGGAGCCTTCAAGATGAGGTGAAAGGGTCGACGAATAGGATAAAGATGACTTTGACCGTTGTCAGACCCTCTAAGACAAGTTGAAAGGGTCGACGAACAAAGTTGAGCCTTAACAACAATGCTTTTGTCTAAGAGCCAAAGCCAGCAATGCATCACAGTGGTTGGTTGCTTAGATACTAGAGTTTTGGAATTATCACTCATAATCGGAGCCAACAATGTCAAAAAAAAACAGTTAGTCGTTGAGTGCCGAACATATTAATATAATTGATACAAAATTTTTTTTCCTTCTAGCAACATGCGCGGGATCTTGTACTGACCTTATACCTAACAAAAATCACTAAACTGAGCAACAGATTTGAAAAATCGGAGTACAAAACAATCCAGAGATAAGATAATCCACATGCATAGGCAAGCAAGCAAGCACATAAATGATGAATAAACTCCCTCGATTATGAACTGTCCTTCAAAAAGGGGGGTTCCATCTTGTTGAGTACCCTCCGTGCATGCACACTACGAAGGTATGACCTTGGAGAGGGCCGAGGGCCCAATGATCAACCAGTTTGTTTGGGGATTTTTACTCTATGTTTTTGGGGAAGACACTCTTCAGCACTAGAGATGACTCCATACAGCTGTGATGCCTACAGGCATGAGAGAATATAAAGGAGATCGGAGAGTACGACTGGGTTCTCCCTCTCTGGCGTATTTGTACCATTCTATGGGTACACTGGCTCGGGGTAGTCTTTGAGATTTATGAGATACTATGATACTTGGGAGGTATGTCTATGCTTCTTGAATTATTTTCTAATTATTTCAATGTATATTCCAGACATTTTTCCTCACATGACAGTCATGCTCACAGGTTTAGGCCTTCAATGTCCTAGGTTCGCGTGCTCCTCAATTAGGGAAGGATTCGCTGCAATTGAACCGATCATGTCTCGATAGAATTTTAAAAATGAGCGGGTGGGCACCTATGAGGTAGTGTACCAGGATAGCTTCAACGGGCTGATCCAATGCCTATTAAGTAACTCAATAGGTTTTGAATTTTCTATGTACGTGCTTATTTAATTCTTACCATTTGTCTCCTTTTTTGTTTCAAGAGTCTTTGTCCAAGCAAGGGACGACCGAGATCTATCCCAAGGAATTGGTCCGCACTCAATGCTAGGTTTTGCTAGTAGGACCCTCACATGAAGAGTTCTAAACCACATGGTCGTTGAGGTCCATGTCCAGCTGCCCCTCCCCTAGAGATGTAACGACAGGGGAGCTAAATAGGGGTTTATGATAGAGCTTGGTTTGGGGGGTCACAGTATCCTCCCTACGGTGGTCGAATGACCCTCGCACTTACGAGGTGTTCGTGAAAGAAGACTTGGCCTCTTCATTGACCTCGGAGTGGCTACAAAAGGTACAAAAAGATAAGGCGGCCCGAGACCAAAAAGGGAAAGGCAAGAAGGATGCAGAGTCGGCTGAGGGCATTTCGTTCCCTACATGGACAGTGCCAGTCTTCTTCAAGGGCAAGACTGAGGAACAGGAGCCATTTCCTCAGCCAACCAAAGACTTTGAGGTGTTCTGGCTTAAGGAGTTAGCAAAAGTCCAAATGGTAAACTCTAGGCTTGAATTGATTTCAAAATAGTATCATTTCCTGCTTGATTGAAATCTTTATGCCTTTTCCATTGTAGGTGCCATGCTCAGTGCTTATGTCTACCGGATGATCCATAGTCTCAAGGACACGATGTCTACCTACCGGGACTTGCTATCAGTGTATGCGTCGTCCTTTGAGATGATGGATGCACTTACTCCCACTCTTCAGTGCCACCTCGTGAGGTGGATCCAACGGCTGACAGATCTCCACAAAGCCCATTATCCCCTGATATTATTGTTGCTGAGACCTATATAGTGACCCCTTGAGGAAGGGAATGTGCATGAACCAGGACAGTGACTTAGACTTTCACAAAGAAAATGACTAAACCAAAGCCAGCACTGTCTAAGGGAAAAAAAAGTTTCCATCTAGAGCAAAAGGAAAACCCCTACCCCCTCCTCTTAAGAGGAGACATAAGTCTTCCCGAATTGATGCGGTCTTTAGGCATATAAGAAGCCCCAGCCTAATGAGAGCATGATAGTCGAATCATCTCCCAAACACAAAGGCAAGGAGGAAGAATACGAAGAAGAAAATGACGAAGAGGAAGCGGAGGGTGAGAAAGCTTAGGAAGAGGCTGAAGAGGAAGGTGAGGAAACTGAGGAGGAAGCTGAGGAAGCTTCTGATTTTGGCAATAAAAAGAAGCCTAGCCCGAGGAGGACCGAGAGGAAGCTGTGAAGAGATTAGCCTAGACTAGGCATAGAGTCCTTTAAGGGCTTATTTCAAACACTTGATGTAATGTGACCTTATTTTCTTGTATTTTGAGTAGAAATTTTATTAATTAATTCCTATGTCAATGTGTAATCTAAATATATGCCCACACACATGCAAAAAATAAAGGAAGACGAGATGGATCTGGATTAGAGAAAACTGAGACTGACTGGAGTTTTTTGGGAGGTACATGGTTTGGCCTAAGAAAAGGGAAAACCATATCAATTTTCATAAACATTGACTAACCGGTCGATTAGTCAGTGGCCAAAACAATCTTCTGAGGAAAACCGGCCCATTGGTCAGAACCCGACTCAAATTTTAAGGTAAAACATGAAGGTTGATTAGAGACAAATTTTTCTGGTAAAATCGGCCGGTTGATCAGGAAAAAAAAAGAATGAATTATCATGATTAAACCGGACAGTTGGTCAGAAAGATGGGCAAACAAATATATAAGTCAAATTGGAAAACTGGTCAGTATGTTCAAAAGTCGTCCAGTTTTTTGGATAATATTTTCTATTTTTTTAAAATTTTGACTCCTTTCTCTATACAACTTAGGGCTCTCTCAGTATGTATTCAGGACTTATCCCTTCTAAAAAACATTCAACTCTTAATATCTTCAACAAACTCTTAATGTATTTCCAAGACGATCCCACGATCTTCGAGTTCCAATTACGTGCCTTTGTCAATTCATTTAACAAGATCAAACTAATCCACCTCGATGGGTGATCAACCTGAAATCCGTTACGAGTCTGAGGAATATGATCATTCTTGAAGACATCCTTCGTGCAGCATGCGAACTCTGGGGTGTCGTTCATCACATCTTTTGTTTCATCTTAGATGAACTTTGTTATACCTCTAAAGAATTTTCCGCTCTGGTGGATATTCCAGCTAATCTATTGATCGTTGTTCCGGTCATCCAAGACATTTATGCTCAAGAGTTTGCTGAAGGTTAAGAAAGAACATGCTAGGTCTTTCATCTGGGGTAATGGAATTTTTTTTACTCCCGTGATTGATTATTTTTCTACTGAACCAGATGGTAGTGATCAGCGATACACATGTGGTCACTCTGGCCTTATGTTTAGTGGCCAAATACCTAACTCTTTTTGGACCTGGTATTGCTAATGCGAGGTTGATCGAGATATTAATCCACGAGTTCACAAAAAATGTATAAAGCCTTAATCCCCTTAGTGGTGCTGAAACCCTGCATGGCATTACCAATTTACATGAGGATCCAAGCCTAGCTTTTAGGGGTAGCCCCTTGCTTCTATAGATGTGGTTGCTAGATCATATGCATTTGATAGCTCTTCCTGTTGAGGGGACCTATCGCTCATGCTCTTTCCGTTCTCAACCTTTGCTCTTTGAAGGATGCTTTGGCATAGATGAATAGACTCGCTTTTTTTGCGTGCGGGTCCAAGGATATTAGCTGGTATTGTCCCTGGTGAGGAGTTTGCGGTTCTACTCTGTAAACTTTCAGATATTATTGTGTCTGTCTCCTGGCATTGCGCTACTCTTCTTTTTACCTCGCCTTTCAGATCCTGAGATAGTTTAGATATAAGCAGGTTATTCTAGATTTCTACAGTAATTTCACTATTGTGGCGAATGTCATTATCCCTTCTGTGACAAAGCTATTCCAAGCATTGAGGCTCTCCTCTTTATTTTGACTGCTTTGTAGGAGGTGACGCTTTCATCAATTGCATGGATCTGGTTGCTAAACTTGCTGTCTGAGGAGTACATCAGCTGGCTTTGGATTCATATTGAGGATAAAGTCCAGGCTTTGGAGAGTAAGCTAAGGGCAGAGATGAACTGTGATTTTTTGGGTGCTTGTGAAATAAGGTCTCTAGAGCGAGCGAAGAAAGAATCCCATCCTGCTGTTGGGTTGGGCTGGAGGCACCTGATTCTGGTTGATCTTCTCAAAATTTATGTCATCCTCCAGCTGAAGGTGAAGTCCGGTTACCTGGATTAGGGGTCTTGGATCGGTTCCCAATTGTTCGAAGAAAAATTTAATGTGGATGGGAATCCGATACGGTCTATGTACATGGATGAGCCCCGGTTACACCCTTCTTTGCTGCTTAAGGAGAAACAACATAATAGGCCATTGTCTATCAAAGCTGCTCAAGACCGAGAAGCTGACATGGATGTTTATCTTGACGGTCGATTTGATCGCAGGCGTGGTAAGGGTAAAGAGAAAATAGATTAAAAAATTTGAGTTTTGAGGTAGAGGAGTTGGAGGACGAGATTTTGATATCTCAGAGGTTGACTTATAAAAAGAGCATAGAAACATGAAAACCAATCATATGTTTCTCCGAAGAGGAACATCCGGTTCCGAAGAGGAAAAAGTAGACATGTTGATAGATTATCCATAGGTTGCTAATAAGATCTAGAATTCTTATTTTTTCCCTAAGTTTTGCCAAAATCGCCCTTTGCAAGGTTTTCGTCCTAGCAGGCTATTTTTATTTTTTCTAGCATTTTTATTTTTTTCGTTGCCCTAACTTTTGCCTAGGCTGCCCTTGCAATGTTTTCGTCCTAGCGAGGACTTTTATTATTTTTCTCAGTAGTGTAGTCAACATCTTAACCAGTGGAATAAAATACTTCTATTAAAATTTGACTGCACCCGAGGTAACTTTACAGGTTGCCTACGTACCTCTATCTAAATGTTACATCAATGTGTGAGCATTGAAAATTTTTCTTAAAGAAGATTTCTCTCAAGCGTAATATTTCTTTAGTCGGTCCAAATTGACTAATTGTGACAACTCGATTCCATCTAAATCGACTAGTAACGCTGCACCCCTAGCCATGATTTGCTTGATCATACGGAACCCTACCAGTTTGGTTTGAACTTTCCTCGCGACTTTCAAATTTGTCCAATATTTTTCTTTAACACCAAATCTCCTTCTTTCAAACCACATCCTTTTACTCATTTGTTAAAGGCTCGGGCAATCTGCTTCTGATAACCTTGAATATGGTATAGGGCTTTTAGCCTTTTCTCATCCGCTAGTACTAATTCTTTAAATCTGTGTTGTACCCAATCTTCCTCGGCCATCTGGTTCTCTAGCAATACCCTCAGAGAATTGACTTCTAATTCTACCAGGAGTACGGCCCCCATGCCATAAATTAGTGAATATGGGTTATTCTCAGTCAATATTCTCACTGATTTCCTATAGGCCCAGAGGACGTAGGGAGCTTATCTGGCCAACTCTTATAGGATTCCATCATTTTACTCAGCATGTTTTTTTTCTTACTGGTTGCCTCTACAATCCCATTAGTCTATGGACGGTATCGTGACAAGCGATTTTGGATAATATTGTACTCCTCGGCTAAGTCTGTGTCTTCTCCTTAAAAATGTAACTCGTTGTCTATGATCAACTCTCGGGGCACTCCATATCGACAAATGATGTTTATCCGGATGAACTGAGCCACCTTTCTAGCATTAAGCACGACATACGAAGCAACTTCCACCCATTTTGTGAAGTAGTCTATAACTATCAGGATAAACTCATGTCCATTAGAGGCTTTAGGGCTAATCTTCCCCATCACATCTATTCCCGAACTGAGAAAGTCCAGGAAGATGTCATGTTATATAACCCTCGAGGAGGGAGATGCTACAAGTTGGCATACACTTGACACTTGTGACACCTCCTTACATACTCGACACAATCCTACTGCATTGTGCAAAATAATAACCATGTCTAAGAATCTTCTTCACTAACATTCGTCCATTCATGTGTGGTCCACACTCTCCTGCTTGTATATCCTTCATGATCTGATTGCTCTCTCTTTCTCTCTCACACACACACACATCGAGACACAGAGTATGTGTTCTCCATTGTAATGTCTCTTGTATAACCTTCTGTCATACATGATGAACTACACTGCCCACCTTTTTCAAAGATAAACGGTCTTTTTGTGGAACATCCATCAGGGTATTTATCATCGCTGATGAAGTTCTGCACATCAGTGTACCAAGGGTCGGCTACTTTGTCCTCCTCTACAAGTGTTATCATGAAGCGATAAGCTAGTCCACCTTTTTTTATATCATGAATGGTTTGATTTTATGTCCCTTAGGTATGTCCACCGTAGTTGGGAGTGTGGCTAAGGCCGCGGCAAAATTGTTCCTCAAACTGGTTTACAATTTTCTCCAAGTAGGTGTGGTATGCCCACGAACGTTCATCTCTGGTTCTCCACATACCTTGAATCTGGTATATGATCAGTGCTGAGTCTCGTTATACTGTAATCTTTTGAACTTCTAAGCCTATGGCCATCTTTAAACTAATGATACAAGTCTCATATTCGGCGGTGTTATTAGTACCGCCAAAAGTCAGCTTGACTGCTATAGGTGAATGGGTCCGTCTGGTGAGATTAGCAATATCCCTACTCCAAATCCCTTATTATTCGTTGCTATGTCAAAATAGAACTGCCACCTCATCTCTAATTCAACAACACACTCCTGTGTCCGAGAACTTTGCCTCCCATTAATTAGTAACCTTCCCCTTAATTGACTTTTGGGTGAGATATGTGATATCAAATTTTTAACAGCAACAAAAGCCACTTAGCAATTGGACAAGATTGATTTCTCAAACAAGCATTTTATAGGATCAATTCTAGCCAACAACCTGATGGTTTAAGCCAAAATAAAATGTCTTAATCTCTGTGTTACCCAAACCAGAGATACACACATCTTCTCTAAGGCTGAGTAATTCATCACTCCTTGGGTCAACTTCTTGCTGACATAGTAAATGGCTCTCTCAACCAGAGAATTCTCCAAATTTTGGGCTAACATAGCTTCGGCTGCATTATCAGTTACGGTTAGGTATAACAATAAAGGACTACCAGGTATTGGGAGGCTTAGGACTGAGGGGTTGCTGAGGTGTTATTTGATCTTGGCAAAGGCTTCTTGACATAAAGGGTTCTACTCCTTGGTTTAGTCATTCTTTAATAACTTAAACACAGGCTCACAGATCATGGTTAGTTGGGATATGAATCTGCTAATGTACTGGATTCTACCCAAGAATCCTTAGATTTCTTTCTCACTCTTGTGTGCTGACATTTTAACTATGGATTTGATCTTGGCCGGGTCCACCTCTATTCCCCATCTGTTCACCATAAAACCTTGAAACTTCCCGATTGTAACCCCGAACTTACACTTCTGCTTGTTTAGCCTCACATTTTACAGCCTTAACCTCTTAAAATACTTCCTCAACACTATGCAATAATCTTTTCGCTTTCTAAAAATTGATGATCATATCATTAACATACACTTCTACCTCTTTATGAATCATATTATGGATAGGGTGGTAGCGGCTTGTTAGTATGTAGCCCCGACATTCTTCAAACTGAAAGGCATCATGGTGTAACGAAAGGTGCCCCAAGGGGTGGTGAAAGTTGTCTTCTCCTGGTCCTCAGGAACCATATTTATCTAGTTATACCCTGCGAAGCAATCCATGAAAGATATCAAGTCATGCTCTGCAATGTTGTCTATGATCATGTCTATGATGGGTAAGGGAAAGTCGTCTTTATGGGAAGCCCGGTTTAGGTCTCAATAGTCAACACACATCCTGACTTGACCAGTTGGTTTGGGAATTGGTACGATGTTGGCTACCTAGGTAAGGTACTCAATCACTCTGATGAATCCGACTCTCAACTTTTAAAGTTTTTGCTTAACAGGTTTTCTTTGGGCAGGATAGGCAAGTGGTGTTCAAAAATCGATGGGTCTATACTGGGCATATCACTATATGACCAAGTAAATACTTCCCTAAGGAGTGCAGTGATTTCTTCACTCGCTCTCTCTCTCTCTCTCTCTTCTCTCACATACACACACACATATCTAGGCTAGCTCCTATTTTGATTTCTTTATATATTTTGGCATGCCTATGTTGACTTTAACTGTTTCTTCGATCACTGGCTTGACACAACTAGATTCTCAATTTTTAATTTCTTTCAAGTATTTTTTCTCTTTCGTGTCCATTAGTTGTGACTCATCATTAACTGTGTTGATTCATCATAACCTATATCAGTAACCAAGGAGTAATCAAAATCAACCATCATATTATCAATGAAAAGTCCGAGAAAACGTAGTAAGTGAGCAAATATAAATTGGCTAAGGTGACATTAAGCATCCAAGTCTCCTGATTCTAGAGTATCTTTAGCAGCGGAACTTCTTTCAGTAATCTTTCTCACAGTCAGCAGTTCGTACTCAATCATCCAATTCTGTGCATTGCCCTATGCTGGAGTGGTTAGGCTTCGGGTGTTCATGATTCGGTCGTCCACTTCATAGATATGAACTAAGCTATGTATATCAGTGAAGCATGCTGCCATTGCTTCTGAGTCCATCACATCCATCCAATCTGAAACTTTTTTGGTTCTCGACTCAGTCAAGACTGACATTTCCTCTTCTTCAACTTATTTGCAGTCGTAGAATATCTTCATCCTTTGATCTGTATCCCTATTTCGATGTTATAGATGAGTTTTGAAAATCAATAAAAAGGTCATTTCTCCCCTTCCTTGACGAAGCATCGATTCATTATAGGGGACCTTGGTTATGCCTTTGATATTCCTGCAGTCACTGCTTTCTTCGTCCTTTTTGGCTTGGGTAGTTTTTCTGATCGCTTCCTTTTTTTCCTTCTAGGTTGGCTTATATGCTAAGCCAAACTGGTCCTTCTAATTCTCTACTTCTGGAAAGCTGGGAATTCCTTGATCGTTTCGGTCCAAACATTTCTCAGGGAAGCACTGTCGTATTGCTGTAAGGGTCAAAGGTGAGGAAGTTTTCACCTTGACAAACTTCCTCATATTCTAAACACTGTATTGGGTTATCAATATCCAACGAGTCATGCGGCACCTGAACACTGTCCTTCAATTTCTCTACCTGCCCGATCGGGGGTAATTGTGAATCATCCCTGATGGTGAAGATGACCTTGTCTAAAACGAATTTAACCTTCTGGTGCAATGTAGAGGGGATTGCACCTACCGAGTGTATTTATTGTCTTCCCAACAAGAGATTAAACGCGACAGATATATTCAAAGCATGAAACTCAAAAATTAGCAGTTCCTACAGTAATCAGGATCTTGATTGTACCAATCACTTCTCTTTGAGTGTTGTTGTAGGCTCGGACGGCTTGATTGGAAGGGTCTAGCTATAAACAGTTCAAATTTGCAAGGATAGCACTTACTGACTAACCATCCGATTGGTTGCTCGGAAAACCAATTGGTTAGTCGGAGTCTTCCCTTTCTGCAACAATACCAGCTAGCTTATAGAATATCGGATGGTTTCCCTACTAACATAAGCCAAACAAGTATTCTCCTAGAAAAGGGTAGAACACTGGAATGGTGGGGGTGTGTGGTTTCTGTCTCAACGCCTATGTAAGGTCACTCTGTCGGCTTAACTTGTATGATATACCTCCCACTTATGACTCAAGTAGTTAATGATGGGTGATCACTGATACGTGTACACAAGTCATTTAATGTACCAAGAAACCAAGATGCCCTTTGATACTAGGCCTTGGAGGTGAAAGAACAGTCAAATTTGCCCTGATAGCTAGAAAGCCCGGGGTTTCAAGCGTTGCGCTCGAGCGGGTAGGTTAAGGACAATCGTGCGTGTCTGAGGCACAAAATAAGAGCACGATTATCACAATTATAGCCTATTGTACATGTTACGACAACTAAAACAAAAAAGGCTAAAAAAGCAATAAAAATTTTCAAATCTACTCCTCTTAGTTTTTCTAATCCCCAGCAGAGTTGCCATAGTGGCGAATCGGCTCAAAAAATTCCTAGACATGGGAAAGGTCTAAAATTAGGAGTTCTTATTTTATTAAACAAGATAAAAAAAAAGAAAAAAGCTAAAAAGACTCTAAATGTCCAAAGACTGCTAATATATTATGGGTTAGGAGAGTAAGTTATACGACAGAAAAATGTTAGGCACCCTACATATCCTTTAGGTCTCTACTTCATTCTTATAGATTTTTGGCTTCATACCCATAAATATGCAATAAAACAAATCCTAGTTCTGATTATATAATTTTGGTTTGAATTCGACGGTAGAAGTCAAATGGCCTACGCATTCGGACAAACCAAAATCAAAATCATCATAGTTCGACCAGGTCTTATCGATGGTGACCTACGTTTTAGTCTTACACTCGAAGTACGACATGAAATAAAAAAAACTCTTTTTGATAATTTTAGTATAATGGAAATATGATCGTCGGGAAGGAAAACACTCTAGACTATTATATTCTAAACTATCTATAGAGCAATAATAATATACCTTGAGAATGCGCTTGCCTAGAAGACTCGGAAACACTTTGTGACGGATCCACAATGCAAGTGACTTATTAGAGAAATGAAATATGTAATGCTAACATTCCCTAAGAGATGATCTATCACTTCTATGAATGAAATGATATAAAAGCTCTAGAGAGAAAAAGATAGTCCTCGAAAATATAGCTCAAAGACCCTTTTTATAGAAGTCTAGGGTGTCAGAAATGATAAAGATGACTATCTCAGTTTGTAATTAGGAGATAAAACCGAATGTTTGATAGAAATCACAAACTGAAAAAAGTCAACTAATCGGTCGGTCTGTCGAAAACTGGCCAGTTCATCCCATAATATGTGATATCTTTTCCCGAATATTAGGACATTATCTGCACATAATTTAGTAATTACCTCTGATTTAATCAGATGGGATGTACTAGATTCAGGAATTATCTTCATACTTCATGTAAATCATGGATTAATCATGTGCATTAAGGATGAATCACAAATAATCTTAAATTATCTAGAAAAATTGAAGTCTTCTACTAGACCGGCCCGGCCCACCTAATTGGACTGGAATGAGTCCAATTACTAGACTAGACTAGACTGGATTGGTCAACTCTACTCTGATGGACAATTGGATTGGACTGGACAATTGACTAATTACTGGACTGGATTAAATAAATTAAGTTCAATACATGATTAGGCATGCACCTATAATAATAAACATTCATTAATAATAAAGCCCAATAGTTATTTGAGAAATAAAAGGACTACAAAATAGGGTGTCGACAACTAGTTTCAATTATCTTCATGAGGAGCTAACGTACACATGCACATCTTCACGTGCATTTTATGGATCCAAAATCCCATTGAACTTTTCTGTATCATGCATTTTAAATTTTGGAGAGAGTATGTCTTCCGGGCCTAAGGTAAGGGCACTAAGATTCATTTAATTGTTTGCTTTCCTCATCTGAGCAACTGTGATACCAATGTTGCCAGCTTTTCCTTCCATTATGGGACACTTGTCTTCCCCTCATCATTGAACTGATACTGCCAGTCGGCTTCAATTTTGGGATCTCTCCTCTTCGAGTGGCCTATGTACCTGGTCGGACAAGTCGGGATCAAAACCATGTAGTTCAGACTGCACTCTATGGAGACGACAAAGATCTTGTTCTTTGTTTTCTTAAATGGACTTGACTTTTTCTAGTAAGTGGATTTAGAACTCTATATGACTACACTTTTAGCAACGCTAGAATTCTAGACGAAATATATTTTTGTCTTCTTTTTTAAGCAAGATCTGGTCGCATGGAAGGGTAAATTAGTCTAAGACTCTTAATCTAGACTCTAACCTAGAAATGAAAAGAAATGTAAAAACAATATCTCGAGATTTGGCTTGCTTAGACTGCTCAGTATGATGTCGAGATGGATCCATGATGCGAGTAAACTAGCTAAGGGATTATAATTGGGCAAGGGATGGAAATGGGGTATGGTCTCTCTCCTCGTGGTTTTTTTTTTTTGTAGAATTTATTCTCTAGAAAAGAAGGTCGGTGAAAGTCCCTCTTTTCTATAGTGCAAGAGATCTATTTGTGGTGGTCTGGGGGCTGACAAAATGGTAAACTTATTTTTTTTCCGTACATATCCTTAAGAAATATATAATATCATAATTAAATTAAAAGGTTTAAGAAGTCCTCTTATTGGCCTATTTTACTCAACCAAAAAGCTTTACCGACCAATTTTATGCCTTTAACCAGATGATATTTCATCTCATCTCGAATTTGGGGGATAAGCAACCCAAATTCGAGTATAATAATATCCTAAAAGGATACAAGATTTACCAAATTTTGAGAATCAATCGCAAGTCATTCTCTAAATCAATGACACACCCGATTTCAAAAATCAATCCCAAATCAACTCTAGGTCAAGCAAAAACCTCTCTACCTTAACCTTGGTTATACCTAAATAATTGGACCAACTAACTAGACTGGTTTAACCGACTGCAGTAGGCTATTGACCGGATTGGACCATTTATTGGATTGAACCTAATTAGTTAAATCACGCTTATTATAGATTACTAGGCCTAGACTAATCATAATTGGAATGAGTCTAATCAATTACTAGACAATCATTGGATTGAGTCTAGTCCTCCTAGTTCTTCACCAGCAGAGTCACCACTATGGCAAAATACCTTCGAAAATTTCCTAAGACCCGAAAAGGTCTAGGGAATACCAACTCACTATCTTATTTAAGAATTAACATTGATAAAGGAAAAATTAATAAAAAAACCTTTTTACGACCCTAAATTTGCCACTTAGGCTTCTAATCATACAAAATAAGAAATTTGAGTCTTAGGAGTAAATTATGCAACGAGAAAATGTTAGGCACCGTGTTGTATTCTAATGTTCTCTACTATATTCGTAGTGATTTTTGATTCATATCCAAAACATGACAGATGATGAAATGTGCATAAAACAAAAACTAAACTAATCCTAAGTTTGATTTGAACCCAACGTCAGGGTTTGAGTGGCCTATTTACTCGTTTAGACTAGTCGGGATGAAAACCACGTAGTTCTGACCAATCCTACAGTAGGTAACCTAGATTATGGCCTTACTACTTGTAGATCTGATGAACTCAACTTCTTCTAGTTGAGTCTATCTAGAATTCCATTCGACTAACACTTCTAGTTTTCTTAAAATTCTAAGTAAAATAGAGTCTTAATTTTAATAGATTCTAATACTATCAGAATTCTATTTCTATTAGGAATCTTACTTCAATCTTGGCTTTTTATCCTTTTTAGACCTAAATTAAGTCTTGGGGGATGGCAAATCAATCTATGACTCCTAACCTAAGCCACAAATGTAAGAAGTGAAGAATACAAGACTATACTCTAGAAATGTACCTTGAGACTTGACTTGCTTAGACAACTTGATAGGAAATTGAGATGAATCATGATACACTGGGATAGGTTAAGGATGGGATACGCACTGGAAGACCCCTTGGAATTGGCCTGAGGACTGGGCTGAATGTGGATTGTTTTTTCTCTATCCCTCTGAGATTCTTCAGAGTTTTTTCCTCTCAGAAAAAGTCCCCTTTTTTTTAGGCCTAAATAATTTATTTAGAAAAGTCTGGGACTGTCAACATGATAAAACATACCCTTACAGCGGAGTTTATCTTTTCCAAATGACAACAATGAATAAGGTGAAAAGCCCAAAATTGCCACTTATTAATAGGTAAACTGGGTTTACTGGCTGGTTAGTATAATCTGATCGACCGAATTTAACAGCTTACCTGCCAGTAGTTCAAAAACTGGCTAGTTTTATCACCTTATCTAATAAGATTTTTAAACTAAATCCAAGGGAACTAACACCCAAATTCTGATCAAAGAGACCCCTAAAACATGGGATAATCCAGATTTTGGGAATCAAACCAAATGTCATCAAAATCAAGCTAAAATCCTTACATCCTATCTAGACCTTAACCTGGGTTAAACCCAAGTAAAGACCAACTAACTATGCCGGACCCCTAACTGGACTGTTTCTTGGACTGGACTTAATTAATTAATCAAGCTTATTATTTATTACTAGGCCTAGACCAATAACAACAATAAAAGTCTAAATTAGTAACAAAGTCCTATAACTAACAAATAAATCATAAAGTAATCCTCCAAAAATGGGGTGTCTACAACTACTAACAGATCCCATTACTTCTAGCCATCATAGCTACCTCCACGTGTTTAGGTTGTACATTGGTCATAGGGAGACCACGATCAGGCGTGGAAAAGATAGATTTTTATCGGGCTTACTTTATGTAGAGTCATTTTGTTGGGGTACGTTGAGGGTTAACCAAATTTTGAGGGTTCGGGGTTACCAGATGGGTGGATGATTGAGCAGCTTGGTGTGGTAGGGTTTTTAGGGTAGTCTGCCTGAGACTGAAAGGGTGGATAAGTATACACTACAAAGAAAGGTAAGAATGGGTCGTTAAAGAAGAAAGGGGTAGTTAATGGGTTAAAACTATTTGGAACTAGGCTAGATTTTGTTAAGAGTTTAGTTTGGTTATTAATAAAAGGCCTAAGTTCAAACGGGGTGGGCCCAAAGAAATTAGATGAAGATGGATTGTTTTTGACAGGTTGTAACACCCTGTGCTTTTCCGAACTGTCAAAAAAAAATGAAAGGACTATAATTTGTAGCGATAATAGCGAATAGGTATAATATGAAAGGTAAAAATATTGAGGCCAAAATATAATTCAGAAAGTTGTGGGGTCATTTTGTAATTATGGAAGCGTTTGGGTTGTATTGTAATTATGAAAAATAGGCACCACATGTGTAAAATTTTTAGAAATGAATTCTCTTAATTGATGTCGCCTCCTTCTTTATTTAAGTGGTGACTAATCAAAAAAGTATATTATAGAATTAAAGGGATAGGATTTTAAGGAAAATAGAAGAGAGAAAAGAAAATAGAGGAAAAATAGAAAATAAAAAATAGAGAAGAAGAAGAAGAAGAAGAAGAACTGGACATTACGGCAGGAGGAAAATAGGGAAGAAAGAGAGAAAAGAAATAAGAAGGGAGAGAAGAGAAGGAAAAATATCCAGTCTTCTTCTTTCGTTTGTGTAATATTAGTGTGCGTTAGTTGTGTGTGTGCGCGTGCGTGTGTGTGGCTGTCACGGTGATGTGTGTGCGCGCGCGCGTGTGTGTTTTTTTGTTGGTGTATTGTGTGGGTGTGTGTGAATGGTGTGGAGTAAACAAAATTACCAACTTGTTTATGGTTTACAACACAGAATGTGCAGATAGAAAATTCTCCCAAAGAGATGCATTCTAGTTAGAGTTACGCTTACTTGTCATTTCAATTCCTAGCTCTTGTTAATGCTTCTGCACCCCAACCCTCATCATGAACTAGGTTGAAAGTAATCAAAGTTACCAATTTTCTTATGGTTTATTCCATTTAAGGACTTTGTCACGTGAAATCAATACACCACTTAGTTCTGTACACTCCGTAAATTCCTTTTTATTAGAACACTTATGTAAAAGACTGGATGTGTGTGCGCGCGTGCGTGGTTTGTGTGTGTGTGTAATTACGTGCTTATAAGTCTGTGTGTTCTAGGTGTAGTAATGTGTGTTCTAGGTTTTAGTGTGTGTGTGTGTGTGTGTGTGTGTGTGTGTGTGTAGGGGTGTAGCAGTGTGTGTGCGCGCACGCGATTGTGTGTGGTTTCAGCATTGAGGTAAGGTAGGAGAGAGTGTGTTTTCAGGGTATTTTAGTGTGTGTGATTAATCTATATAAATGTGAGTAGTAGCTGTAATTGTCACTATATATAGTGGATTTTTAGGCAGTCCTGAATTCTAATTTTCAAGAATATTTCTACTCAGATTTTGGTCAAGTGCAAAACAAGAACCCATGTTATTTTTAAAAGGCGTACACTGTGAATTTTTTTGGGATTTTCTGCAAAGGACACTAAATAATTTTATCGGCAAAAGGGAGTTTTTAATTTATTTGACATACCTAATCAAATTATTTTTGTTCAAAAATTTTAGGAGAACTTTATAATATTTGTTATATTTTGATGCCGATAGCTATTTTTAATGGAATCGGCCTTTGAGCTCTCGATTAAGATACTGGTTAGGAATTTTCGAGCGAAAACTATTTTGAAATATTTTTTATCCCAAATATCAGTTTAGGTTGCTTAAAAGGTTATTTTTAAAGTATTTTTGAGATTTTTCGGTGTGATAGCCACCAGGGGTGTTTTGATAATTTTTCACCTAAGGGGATATTTTGATAATTTTACCTACAAGATGGCAGTTTTGGTAAATTTATATACCATAAGGATATTTTGATGATTTTACTTATGAGAATGATGTTTTGGTGATTTAGATATGAGAGGAGTGTTTTTGATAATTTTACACGCAATGAATATATATTTTTTATTTTATGTACCCAGTGAGCAGGTCATTCTAAGAACAAGAGTAAGTTGGTATTGTTTTTATAGGATGGTAGCATATATTGTCGTCTGATTATTTAATTGTCCCGTTCAGAGTAACATAAAAGATTTTTCGATTAGGATAGCTTAGTTTTGGATCCAGGCACCAATTTTTATCTAAACCCTGCGGTACAGATTTCTATCCAGACATTAAGTTCATAAACTTGTGTTCGTGCTCTTTTGTTTTGTTTATGGCTATTATCGAACTCTGAAATACGCCTTGATATCAACATGTTATTACCAGTGAAACCTTAATATTGAGCCTGAATCGGTTATTCAAATTCTTATTGATGCTCGTCTTTTATTGCATGTTGAGCATTGAGCTATTATTGATTTAATGATCATTGTTCTTTTGTGTATTGATATAAGTTTTTTTTTTTGTGTGTAATGGAGGGAGTTAGTGTGGAGGCATTGGTGTGTTTATTGCGTGGGACGCGGGTTAGTACCTTGATGGACTGGTATTTGTACATATGCACATGTAGTATGTATTGCACATTGCTTGTGTGGCTTTACTTGTGTTAATGGTCAATGTTAGCTAAACTTGTTTATATTGTGTTTGAAAATGATTGTTTTGATATCAGATTGAAGGGAATTAAGTTGAAGCTCTTCTCCATATTACTATCAAATTATTTGTAATTGTTTGAAATCCTTTGAAAAAGTATTCAAATTTTGAATCTTTTCATAATTCTTTCCATTAGTTCTTGAGCGACCTTAGTGAACGCTCAAAAACTCATCATTATTTTTCCTTTCTACAGATAATGAGCACCAGTAGATTGCTCGGGGATGGGTTAGAGCCTAAGTAAGCTTTTTGGAGCACTTGCCACTATTTTGCATAGTAGGATCCATGCGTGGGTCGGCACTGTAGGCGTTCTGTAAAGAACTTAAGTTTTAGTAGCTTAATGAGTTTGTTTTGTTGTTATGATTCTACTTTTGAAGAATTTGAATTAATGTCTATTTAAAAGCTCGGAAGTTTGTGTCAGAACAGTGTGTGATGTGATTTGATGTGGTTAACGTTCCGAGGGTTCAAGGAGGCACTGGGCTCCAGACTTTTGGGTCGTTATAATGGCGGTATCAGAGTAGGGATTGAGTTAGGTCTACTAGGGGCGGAAGGGTGATTGAGCTATCTAAGCTCAACAAGCCCAACCATTATACGTAACTATTCTGGAGCCAATCACTTATATAGGCCCAACCCAATTTTAAGTAAATTATTGAATCCCAGTTCAAGGGGTTCCGCGTGTGGACCATCATTGCCACAACTTCCCATAGCTTGGCCATCCTCAGCCTGTCATGAGTCACTGCCTTGCACTTGCCACGCAGTCAGTTTGGGGATGACTCGGTAGGCCTCTGAGTCACAGATGGTTTGGGAGAAGGATTGCACGACTGAGTCCGAATTTAACGAAAAGTCCGACATGAATGTGCATCTGCATTTCTTGCTACTTGCTTTATCTATTTCAATAGGATCTTCTTCTTGTTCAGCTACCGGTTGGTCATCTCCCCAATATTCAAAAGAAATGTAGTCGGAATCCATAGATGCCTCCGACGACACCAGAAGGGAAAAAGATGTGCAAACGTGGATGTAGCTCTGGACCGAAAGGCGTGTCGACGTGACCGGTTGGGAAGTCCGTATTTATCTCCACACATCGGTTGCCCTAATTCTGACATTGTGCGTTAAGAGAGGTATTATGCTTTTGTTCCATCTGAGGCGAAACGAATTTGCATCCTTCCACCAACGAGTAGTTGTGTGATCACAGCATCCACAGTAACAGCAAATGTGGAAGATTTTTTCGAAACAGAAACTAAAGCCCCCTTCGACAGGATTTTTTTTTTTTCAATTTTTCTTTCAGTTTTAGAAACGAAAAAAAAAAAACAGTTGCGTTTGGTTTTATTTTTTTTCAGTTTAAAAAATCAGTTTTTAATTCAAGACTGTTTTTAAAAACTCAAAAACTGAGTTTCGATTTTCAATTTTGTTTTTTTTTTAGACTACCACCACCCTCCCACCGCCGCATGCAGGCACCACTGGCCTCCGGCGACCACTTGTTTTTGGTAAATAAAATCTAGGTTATTAAATATCCACTTGTTTTTATATTAAAAAAAAAAAAAGTTAAAGTGTTCTTTAATTTTATTTTATTTTTTGAAAACTGAAAAAAAAAAATGTGTTGTCAAACAGAGCTATAACACAGGTAATAATATCAGCAAAAGAAAGAATATTCGGGTTAAGAGAGGAGCATCGGCAGGGACTCGAATTACGATACTAACTTATTCTGTATAATTCGCCTAGATCGCCGACTAATCAATGCAATTGGTTACCCTCATCACATTGCCTACTTGTTTGGCTAGATAGATACAATAACAGTCTGTGTCACTGGCTACATTGTAAACCCTAACCCACAGATTCATTGCAGGAACCTAATCGAGGAACAAACCACCTGCTCTGTCCAAGGTTACCCCTTCAATCGTCCAAGGCCAATATAGGACCAGGTGAGCCTCGTGCGGATTCAAAGTACAAAAAGAATAGATCAGGTAATTTTTCGGCTCACAAACCCTTGCAGGCGCTAGCATAATCTGGTCTCAGAGAACAACTTCGCATCGCAGGAGCTTCCCATGAACACTTTTGTCCTTACAAGCACGAGCAACTTGTACTAACTCAGCATCATCGACAAGCATTGCGCTACGACTGGTGGGGATATTATTAACTTTTATTTATCCATCCACGGTTTTGGTTTGTTTAGATTATTCCTTATTCCGAAAAACCTCATTTCGCGAATCCAAAATGAATTAGAATGAGACTTCGTCTATATATATATATATATATATATATATATATATATAGGGAGATTAAATTTGGCATAGGTTGTTAGGGTGAGGAAGGGATGTTGCTAGGGACCTTTGGTGTTACGGAGGGTCCATCCCATACTGAAGTGAAGCGAACCAGAGAGGATGCAGAAGGGGAAAAGGCTGCTATGGAAGTGGGGTTTGGACGAAGTTCATTAACCAAAAGAATAGAATAAGTGTACTTGTCTCGTAATTAATTAAAAAACGGGTGGGCTTAAAGAGAAGATACGATGATTGATGGGAATTTCAAGAGCAGGGGCCATCGGATAAGGAAAAAAGACTTGAACAAAGCCGAATTCCGGAACTCACCTGCCATCTTCTCTTAAGTAACTGAAGTAGTTGAATGGGAATTTGTTATTGTCAGAGCTCTTGTCATTACGAAAGTTCCATTAAATATGAAGTGAAGCAATAAAGTAATGGTAAAAGAATCCAACCATTTGAAAAGAGAGCACGAGCATGGCCGCGCACACACTGGGAAACCAGGAGAAACACTGGAGCACCAAAGAAAGTGGATTAATAGATACTTCTCCAACTGTCTTTAGCGAGGATTAGTGACCACTGTACTAGTTGGTGGGCAAAGATGGCCAAAGCACTGCAATTAACCCAAATTATCGCACCTGTCAGTTCCGACCAACATATACTGAAAAGAGAACGAACATCATCACTTCCCAGCCAAGCAATTCATTAAGGCCAAATTTCAGGAGCAGACGACTTCTAATTTCATTTGAATTCATATATGGTTTTACTAAGCACAACTGGGATGTGCACCCGAAAATTCAGTCATATCCCGACCCTAACGAAATGTAGCACTCCGGTTTCCAGTAGCAGGAAAAGCTTGGCGCCTTCTACCCTGTGAAAAATCTCCAGCGCCTACCCCCTTTTGGGACTGGTCTACAACTGAATCTTCTTTCCTATTGCCTCTACCATGCCTACTGATACGATCCTCACCACCCCCTTCCCGCACCTTCCCACCTTGATCTTCCCCAAATCTAACCTGCTTCATTGCTGCCTCATAGTCGAACGGCGTCAACTCCAAGATGTCGTCGCATTTCTCAAGTTGTTTTGCTCCTCTTGTTTGCTGAGGTGACTTGAAGCACTTCTGAAAGCTGGAAGATAGATCGGAGAGAGTCATAGGCTCGTCCTCATCGTCCATATCCAAAGCAGGCCCTGCAGTGTTGTCTTCCTTGGGGTGCGATTCACCACCATCGGAGCTCAATTCACCAGTTACAGACTTCTCAACATCACAGTCACTATCCAATGACATAATAGCTTCTGAATTGGTTTTAGTAGCTAACTTGGCAGCGCGTTCTTCTTGACACAAGATACCCGATGGTTTAGCATGTTCTCTTACAACTGGCTGCAAAGGTTCATCCCTACCGGAAAAGGAACGGAAAGGAAGGTTCACAGAAGATTTGATCTGCTCCAGCTTGATCTCTTCCTTTCCCTTTGAAGTTGAAGCGAAAAATACAAAAAAGGGAAGATTTATCAGTAAATTTCATTTCATTTCTAAAGCTCATGAAAGTCCAAAGGCAATATATATTTGTGTTTGTGGGCATGCATGTGTATCAATTATGAAATCTTTGCCACGTTACATGGAGAAGTCTTACGCAGGACAGGTCATACAAAACATAAAATGAACAAAAAGTAACTACAGAACATGGGTAAAGTACAAAATGATAGTTGCAACAACCCAGTTCACATATAAATGTGAAGAAAAACTAATTACGACTTGCCCCATTCAACAAATTGCAGGTGAGCCGAGTTACACAAGCATAATATTGGTTACGCTCTCTAGACTCCAACACTAAAATTGCATATACTAACAGAGGAGAGATTAACGTAAGTAAATAAAATTTAAAGATTGTATAACTCACTTTTCTACTGGTATCGAATTTCCTCTTTGCAGCTGAATTTCCCAACAACAGTCCAAAAGAGCAGCTTGGCTTCTTTAACACCTGAATGGTTGCTTCAGAGGACTACATATACAAACGAGTTTGTTACTGAAACAAATTAATTCCACGTAGAATAACAAAATATCATTCAAATTCAAAAGGAACAAACATACTGAGTTTGAGACATTCATCCGATTATCTGTATCTCTCATCTCTCCTGACGTGGGAGCAATATGGCTACCGGCCTCTCTCTTTACAATCCCATTATCTCCAGAAGGCCCAGAAGAGCCTTTGCGCAATCCAGCAGCATCAATTTCAGGCACTGAAGACCCATCTTTACACTGCAAGAAAGCTGGCCGATGTCCAGAAAAACCATCAGTGTTGCAGGCATCTCCAGCTCCTGTTACAGTTGCCAAACTCGCAGGAGTCTCAAGAGGAGGCAATGCTTCAGGTCCAACATCAACAACTATGTTACCAGCAGATTCCTGGATAATGTGAAAGCCAGTATCATTGTAGAGTAACAGATGCCTCATATCAGATTAAGGTACAGAAATAAATAAATTTGGTAAAACTTTATATGCTCAGCAAGCAAACAAATTAGCGCTTTAGGTTCTCAAATCAATTGGCCAAAAAACTTGGAAACCAAGTTAATCGCCACTGCTCAACACGAAGACGCCTGTTTTGAAGACTGTAATATGATAAGTGAACACCTCCTCACTGCCCACATGCTGTGAGCCAATTGGGCGTCAACAGGCTGAAGAGGATGTTGAGTGTGTAAAAGTATTCCATCCTTTCATTCTTACTCCCTTTTTTTCCCCTCCTTTTTTTGAGATAGATAGCCGAAGCACAGGAAGCATATAATATTCCCAGTAAGAATTTGATGGAAGTAATGCACTCCAAAGCATTAAATAATCCTTGAAATAGGACCCCGTGTTCACATGCCAAAAACCGGCAAGATATTATTTCTAAGAACTTAAAATCGATTATGGTAGATTTTAAGCCTTAGCATTTATTCAATGTCATACTAAAACCTTCTAGAATAATTTACCTAACTGAAGCTAAATTCAAGCTTTAGCGGCACTTTCAGCCATCTTTAGCAAAGGAGGTACAGGACAAAGTCAATTACCCTCCAAATTGCAAAATCATAAAAATTGAATTTCAGAAAGAGTGTAAGGCCTACACTTATTTTTCCGCAGCAGACAATGAGATTTAAGATGCACTCATTCCTATAGAAAAGTATCAAAAAACTTGTCTTAATGTGAAAATAATCACACTCATCACTAATTTCACAGCTTTATCTGAGTTTATTCTCAGCCACATACATGTATATATGCAACGTCTAATGTCAAACTCATAGGAATTGATGCAGGTTAAATATCATGACATCTTACTGATTCTTTACGAGCTTCCCTTAGTTGTTCAGCAGCAGCTTCAAATGCAGCAGCACTTTGGATGGAATGCCTAATGATGCTAACAACAGAGCTTAGATTCCGCTCAGTATAGGGATGCTTCGACTTCAGAACACGGCGAAGCTTGCTTGCAGTAACCGGCATCTGTTTAGCTATAAATTAACAGAAGAAGGAAAATAAAATAAGACAAGAAACACTTAGACAACTAACTTGTGGCAAGGAAACAAAGCAAATCAAATATTGATAAAAGTTGCATTAGTTTTCAAGTACCAATTTCGAGAAGAGTTTTGTTTGGCAGAATATAGCCAGTACTTTCATCTTCTGCACGGGCAACAACATCTCTCCATTCACAGAGCCCCTAAAAGCCATTCAGGAGATAATATAAAAGAAAATTAGCATAAAAGAATGCGGAACAAGGGAATGTAAGCTAACCAGTTACTGAAATATCCTATCCAACTTGTGCAAGCATACGTGCATTGGCGGCTGGAACACCGAATACCCCTCCATCTTCCCTTCCCCCCACCCCCCCAACAAAAAAAAAAGGGGGGGGGGGGGGGGGGGCGGAATGTAACTGCTAACCAGTTACTGAAATATCCTATCCAACTTGTTTTGACATATGTGCATTGGCGGCTGTAACACAGAACACCCCTCCTTCCAACCCCCCCAACCCCGTACACACCCCAAAACAAAAAAAGAATGAGGCATGTGTAGGTTTACCCTTGCAAATTGAAGTAACATTAAGCAAAAGCATTTAAAAAAAACGAAAATAATTAAAGAAAAACATTACTTGGGGAGAGAAGAATGGAATATAACTTACTGAAACAATGGCCAGCTGCTGAGAACTGAGATCGGCACCCTGCACCCTGTGTCAACAAAGCAGAAGTTCAAAGGAGTAGTAAAGATATGAAATGAAAAACTTCACTGCTCATGTCAGTGTTAAGAACTTAAGATACACATGATAACTATTCAAACAACTAAGGAAATTGTAAGCCCTTGTGCCAAAGAGAACAGAAGGGTTACCCGTATATGTAGAGATAAGAACTATCCGTCATGACCTCTTTCTCATAAAGTTGCATGCATATATCATAACTGCGCTTGTACACCTGTAATTTAAAAGATTCTAAGGAGTCAGGTAAATAGCAACTTTTCCATTAACAAACGCCCTCCCTCCCTCTCTCACTGACTCACCCCACCTCCCCCAAGGCAGCAAGAGTAATCAGTTGCCGAAATACTCTTATAGATGTTTCATATGGGGGTTCGTGGCATATAATATACGTAAAGTTGATGGATCCAAATCAATAGAATGCGGTTGCACATGTGGCACTATATGTCCAATTGAAGATATCTACACTGACTTCTCAATTTTAAATCAAAAAAAATAAACCTACCCGTTAACTTGTTTGCCTAATTATCCTGATGAAAGTCCTAGTGCATACTCTGACATTTCGTCATATAACAAAGAACTGCAATAAATGTGACACCTTATAGCTTTGGAATTGATATAAAAACATAATGTTGAAAATCATAACTTTCCGTCTCTCTCACAGCCTGAAAAGTTAGAAGTTATATTCCTCGAGTGTCTGGCCATGGTAGTCGTGCATGAGCTAGAGGTTTTTGTTGCTCTAATGTGAAAAGGAGGAAAGTAGGAATACGAGGAGAAATGTATTTGGAGTACGTGAGAGGGGAACGCGGGGAGAAGACCCGGGGGGGGGGAGGTCCATGGAGGTGCATGTGGTTGAACTGTTTGCCAATGAGATAGATAAGAAATATGCCGAATAGAGGGAGGAAGGGGGACGTGATAACATGCTCATCAAAGCTATCATGCTTAATGCCATTACCACCTACACATGTCAAGGGTCAAAAGTACAAATTTAGTTCTCCACCCTACTTGTAAGTGGACCCACCTCATAATTGTGCTTGTGTATATGCTTCTAATATGTTTCCTTAGGGCCTACTCATAGAAGAGGAAGAACTGGCTAAGAGTTGGGGCCTGGTCTTGTAAGGGGCTATTTGAGTTAGAAGGGGAGGACGGTTGCCACATGTATAAGTCTAGGAGGCCTAGACTCGGAGTATATGGCCCTTAATATGTCAACAACCACATGTTAACGCGTTACACAGGGCAACACTAGGCCCACTGTGATAATGGTAAAGGCCATACTATAGAGTGCAATTGCAGGGCAGGGACGGATTTTGGGGGGACGCAAGTGGGTGCCACGGCCTCCAGTCTGGTTATTATGGAATATTCCTACAAAAGGTTCTAGGCAAGATTGAACACTTCGTATAGATTGATCCTTTTCACTATTGGTAACTAAGTTCTGCCAACTTTCTAGCTTTCAATTATCCAAACTGTTAGTCAATTCGTAGTAATCGTGTAGGATAATTTATCCCTTAAAGGATGTTTGGAATTGATTCTAGAGCGGGCAAACCCATTTCAAAACCAATGTTTGTGGTATCTGGCCAAAAACCAAAGCGTTTTAAAAACCTCCAAAATCAGATCTATGGTGTTTGGAGAAATAGGTTTGACCAACAAAAGTACTACCCTCACATTTTTAGACAAATGACATTTAGGGCTTCACTATTCTTACTGTGTGCAGCCATAATTATAAAAAGTGCAGGCGCACCTAAGGCGCAAAGAGTCCCTGGAGCCTAGGCGCAGGCTGGGGCTGGCAAAATATGACCCAACCCAACCCACTTGTTTTTGGCTTCTACGGGTCAACCCAAGCGGACCCATTCGATAGGTGGCTCGACCCGCAGGTCAGATTTGGGTTGCTGAGATAAATAAGGGTCATGGCGGGTTGGGTCACTATATAAACAAAAGAAAATACCCTAAATCTGCCTCACAACACTTCGGCCGTCACAAGACTCACAACTCACAATCCAATAGATCTGAATGCGACATCACCACCATCTCCTTCAAACCCAACAGATCTGTAGATCGTCGCCGGCGGCCTCTCTCCGTTGCCGTATCCTAGTGGCGCCTTCGACCGAGATAACCACCACCATCTGCACTGCCTCTCTCCGTCGCCGGAGTCCCTCTCTCTGTCGCCGGCAGCCTCTATTCCTATTTTCTCCACTTCTAAATCTTCCTCTTTTATCAGGTATTATTTTCTTCTTCTGGACAGTTAATGGGTGTTTGGTGCTTGGTTTGACAAACTTACCTTCAAGGCATCGATTGTTTGTTGGAATGACAATAGTACCATAAATTTTCGGTTACTTGTATCAAATTCATAGTTCAGAAAACACGAGCTTTATTTAGCTTTTCTTTCCTACCGGGACGCTCTAGGAAAAAATGACTGTTGTTAGCATTTGGTTATATTAGGCTGACTGAAACCCATCAGAGTATAATCTATATGACCACTATTTCCTTCTCCCACAGATCTTGTGATGATTAACTATCAGAGTAGAATCTACATGACCCGAGTACCCACCGGACCATATTGTCCTTCTTTCCCTCATCATTGACCATGTACTATGTCCTGCAGCACATTTCATTGGTGGTGTAGCACAATTGAAGGATCACTGTTGATACCCATTTTTTCTAAGTAGTGATGTGTGAAAATCAATTGGGTTAATTACTCACGGCACCCTTGAGGTTTACCCTAAATTAAACACGGACCCCCCAATCTTTGAAAATTACAATCCGCTCCCCCAGATTTGTACCCGCATTTCACAAAGCTCCACAAAATTGAGGACCCTAACTCCGTCTAAAGATTCTCTGACACCTTACTTTTTAGATTTTTCATCCCCAAACTGCCCTCCCTTTCTTGAAAAATCATCAACCTTTGAGGATTCACCAGGAACGGTGTAAACTTGGTCACTGCCTTGGTCCCCTCAAAAACGGCGTGCTTGGCCAATTCACCAGGAAACACAAGCCTAACAACGGTCTGGATCTCGCGGGAGGTGATGGTGGGCTTCTTGTTATACCTTGCGAGCCTGGAAGACTCCTGAGCCAGCTTCTCGAAGATGTCGTCGATGAAGCTGTTCATTATCCCCATGGCCTTGCTCGAGATCCCTATGTCCGGGTGGACCTGCTTCAAGACCTTAAAGATGTAGATCTTGTAGGTCTCGACGGACTTCTTGGACCTCTTCTTCTTTTTGTCTCCGGCAGCGGCGGAGCCGGCCTCCTTGAGGAGCTTCTTGCCGGCCTTGGGCTTCTTCTCGGCGGCGCCTTCTCGGCGATGGCGGGCTTCTTCTCCTCCGCCGGCTTCTTCTCTGGCGATGGACTCCGGCGTCGCCTTTAGTGTACACCACAACACAACAGCGGCGACCACCGCGCTGGATTTATCATCGGCGCCATCTTCCGTGCCATCTCGTGGTCAACCACCCTTCATTCTTCGGCCACGCCCCTTACCGGAAGTACCGCCCAACACCCCCGCGCACCACTGCGACACTGAACACCGCACGACTTCATCACCAGTGAACCCAAAGTTGCATGCCTGACACCGTCGCCCTCCATTGGAAGCACCGCCTGCCGCAACCTCCAAAACAACCATGGAATCACTACTGTCGACAGCGTATCCGGTCCCCGATGGCCGATTCCGGCCAGTGTCATCACCTAACAATTCACTAGTCAATCGGAAAACTTTGAGATTCATTCCATTTTCATGAATTAAGGAAATAACAAGGATTACAGGTCCCCAATGCTTCATATCTCTCTCTCTCCCCCTCCGATCAGAACAAAATTTGCCTATCGGCGATGTACACTCCCCCTTTTCCTACAAAAAGTCTTCCGACGACGGCTATAGATCGGTGCCCGACTACAACATTTTTTTTTGACTTGATGTCTGTAGCCAAGAGTGAAGAGCCAGACGTCTCAGTCCCTCCAAAATCCAAGACGATACTGTGTAATTAGTATACAAGGGTAAAAATGTCTTTTCGCGTCCCACCGTTAACACCGTCAAAGAATGGAGCGGAGTGTAATTTTCAAAGATAGGGGGGTCCGTGTGTAATTTAGGGTAAACCTCAGGGGTGCCGTGAGTAATTAACCCAAATCAATTTTATCATTAGAACTTTATAATTGCTGTTACAGTTAAAACAGTCGTTATAGACTTTTAAAATCGTCGCTAAAATAACGAGTAACCCGTTTCAAGAGGCTTTTTCATGTGTTCATGCTCTGCCTATGGCACATCTGAATGTGATGCAACCCAGCCCCCTCTACGTGACTTTGTATTGATAAGTTAAGGGACAAAGGTGCCACCATGGAACAGAAAATGACTGGTTCATTAGCACTGAACTCACTTGCTTTTCTTTATGACTTGTGAGGTTTTTTGTCCTTGTAATTTCAGGACTTCATTTGCTTTCTTCTCGAGTTCATCAGCCTAGAAGCCAAATTCTCTAGGTTTGGACATCATGAATGCAAAGTGGGATGCTCTAGAAAAAAATGACTGTTATTAGCTTTTTCTTTTGTTTGTTGAGTAGTTCAAGGCTAACAAATTCTTGCACATGTTTTCATTAGAGACAAGTTTTGCATCTTAGCAAGATCTATCAAATCCAGTTCATGTTGCATATGTAGAGTACCTTTAACTTGTTTTCGTATTGTTGGCGGTAATTTAAATCTCTAATTGAAAGAATGTCGACTATGTCCGAGGATACTTTGGACTTCGAAGAAGCTCACGGAACAAAAAAGTCAGGAGTGTGCAAATTTTATAACAGGAGTGCGATGGAAGAGGGTAAAGTTGTGTCAGAGTGCAGATATTGCCAAAAGATTGCTGGTAGTTCTCATGGCACGTCTAACATGAGATGTCAGTTACAGAGCCAATACACTTTACCCTTCGAGGAACACACCTGAGGTACTTGAGCCAATGCATATTGAACATCAACCTTCTTCTTATTTGTTTTCTTTTCTGATGAATATTTCAGTTAGATACAGCGCTTACATCTTATATCGTTGATAGTAAATTTCAGTTAGATGCAGCACTTACATCTTATATCGTTGATAATATCCGTTTACAGTGATTAATAGATAGTTTCTGACATGATTGCATGTGTCGTCTCATATTTCCCTGAAGTAGTTGAAGTTTTCATTGCATAAAGTCACCTGAATGCTTTCAGAGTTGGTACTTATCTGGTCAATGGGGTAAGCTGGGCTATCGGACTTCTCTTTATCCCAAGACATATGTAAACGGACTAGTTTTACTTCTTATAAGTAATAACTTCAAACTTCAAGCTACAAGTGCCTGTTTTGAAGATGATCTTTTAGAAGTTACGGTAGTGTGTGTTTGTTGGGTATCTAGAAAGTCACCTAGCTGAAGGTGAATATTTTGTTCACCGGGGCATTTTCATCTAGGTGCACCCCTGGCTATTATTGTTCACAGTTCCTTGTTATCACAGTTAATACCATAAAATAGACGATATTGAAATATTCTTTTGCAGGCCAAAATGCCTTAGATGCTTCAGGACTGTCTTTCCCTTGCTTATGCAACGAGGCAAGCTGCAGGTGCCATATTACAAGATGTTGCTGATTCTGGTGTACTGTTTGCAATATTGATGTGTAAACACAAGGTCTTTTCATCTTTTATTTTCTTCTTTTTCTATAAGACCTGATAATTTCTAGTTTTGTAGTCTTTTGGCCAGAGAATCTTTCTAATTGCAGCTCAAATGCAGGTCATTAGTATGCACAAAAAGCATCCCTTCATCCTGATGATATGCTGGTGCGGATTTGTCTCATGTGGAAATATCACACACTGAAAGATTGTCATTTTTTTATTTTCATGCAATTTTAATATGTACAAGTGATGTTTTTCCTTAACAAGGTTTAGTTTGCACTGTCCTATTTTTATTTTTATGCAATTTTAATTATGTAAAAGTGATGTCTTTCCTTTTATGAACAAGGATTAGTAGGTTTAGTGAGCAATATGTCTTAATTAGTATTTTCTCTTTTTAATTTGTAATAGAATTGGGATGCAAAATACCACCTTAATGATAACAGTAATTACATTTTTAAAATTTTTAAAAAAAGGCTTTAAGAAAAAGTACTTTTTAAATGATTCGGGTCGGGTCTGAGCAAGTGACCCATTTTGACCCAACCTGTGCCAACCCAAGTCATGCTTGACCCGTTTCTGACCCAACCCATAGCTGACTCACATTTCTTTGATCCAACCCAACCCGCCCATTGCCACCCCAGTGCAGGGGCACACCTTTTTGAAGTGAGGCGCAAAATAACAATAAATAGATATTAGGCATTAAACCAATAAAATCACATAAATTCAGAACATGGCAATTTAACAAATTTTGAACACTAGAAAAAGTTTCAAATTCAATGAGAAATAATTAATCCTAAGTGAATATGATAACGTCATCCTCATCATTAATGAGGGTTAAGGCAACAATGTTTTCCTCGAAAGGAATCATAGGCTCCAATTTTGGTAGAGATTTCTCCTCAATTTCATCTTCTTTGTCTACAAAGTGAAGGAAAGGAGCAGATTACTTAAAAGAGTAAAAATTGAAGACAGGACGCTAGCACAATGCACAACACGAGAATCGATTGATTAGAGATTTAGGGTTTTATATTTTTTTGTGGTTTAGATATTGATCTATCATGTTATGAAGCAAAGAATTAAAAACAACGAACGATTGAGATGATGCCACGATGCAAAAATCAAAAATTAAGATTTTTGGGCTTTTTTTGCTATTTTCCACCTCCACCTTGCGCCTGGGGGACTAGGTGCGCAAGCCGTGCGCCTTTTCGAAGAGGCTGCGCCTAGCCCTAGGGGAGGTGCAGGGAGTGCACCTTGCGCGAAGGCGCGCCTTTGATAACAATATGTGCAACCACATAGAAAGAGAGAGGTCGGAGGCTCATTGAGAAGTTATTGGAGGCTCGTCGGGACATTACACTAGGGTCCTCTCATCACAGGTATGAATTTGCTTAATATGAATTGAAGATGCTGAGTTGCTTCCACGACTTCTTCCATCTTCGGCTCCATTCATTTGTCAAGAATGTCATGCAATTAAGTGTTTCTTGAGAACAATGACATAGTGAAGTAAAAGAAAAGAAACTTACTTTCCTTGTCGTGTCAATTTGACAATGGGTTTTCTTTGAAATAAAATTTTGGTTGATTTCATTTTATCTCTTTTATTTTTGGATGTCGCAAAATTTGGTCGATCAGGTGTTAGGAAAGTTAGTTTATGAACAAAAACCATTCACTAATGCATTTCAGAAACAAAATTATCTGTATATGTCATTTTTTGTATCTTCAATAGAATTAAAAAAAATCTAAGACAAAGAACTTACTTTTATTTCTACTTTTAAAAAACAGAACTAAGAAAAATTAGCTTACGTTACTCAGCATATTGTGCTTAGAATGTTTAAGCTGATGAGGAATATACTATAACTTTGTTATGATATTGTCTTGCAAAATCTTGTGAATTTAGCAAGCAAACATTTTTCGGAAAGGTGATCATCTTGGGAAGTCAGGGAAAATGGGCCCATAACTTTCTTGCTAAATTAACACTTAGAAGTTACAAGAAAGAAGTTACAAGAAAGTTGACTTTCTTTTCTTTTACTGTCACATACGGGGCCTTAGACGACACCACAGGAAACTATATAGCATGCAAGCTGATATTTGATGGTTTTTGTGAAGAAAAAAAAAGCCGTTTTTGATTTCTTTGGCCTCCACGTTGATTTAGTTGAAAGATGTTGATCTTTTTGTAGCAATGCATTCGGAGCTATGGTACACCATGGGGCACTTCTTTTGTTGGGCACGCAAACAATGTTATAAATAGGTTTGGTGGCAACTAGGCGTGTTATTGATAATTGCAAAGTGGGAGGCAATTCATTCATTGTTGTGATTGGAGATGAATTTTACATAATGAATGTACAAGATGTTATTTGTGACGCAATTGGTTTTAGATGAATATTTGATACCATGTAACCAAATTTGTGATGTAGCAGAGGAATTATGCATCAAGATTGTGGATGTGTTATCGATATGTTGACTTATCTAGTTTGTTAATCTCTTCGATCCTGGGACATTATTTGTAGATAAATATTAACTCTTTGGGTCCTATTAAAAGGAAATCATCGACTAGATGGTGAAAGAGATTTAATTGGTTTCACTAACAGTATAATGATGCAAGAACGACATGATTATTAGAATTTTGGAGAAGTATTTTCTAAACCATTGTTTATGTTTTGGCTCTTTGGCTTTCTTTCAAAGTTAATTGTTGCTAAGTTCAAGTTGTGTCATTAACCATTCTTTCATTTAAATTTTTTTACAGGGGATATGAAAATACAAACGATGAAGAAGCAGCCATAACATACAGTTTGCTTATTTGTAATTTTTGGTAACTGAAAACATCAAGAATCTAGCATGTTCTTTAAATCCCTTCTTGGTCATTTTCCCGCAGTAAAATTGTTTAATTTGTTTTCCATACTTTTTGCGCAAACACCTTTCAAGGCTTTCAGTAACTGCTTCTACAACTTTTGTCAAACGGAAACCAATTCTGCTAAACACTAAATAAAACTGTTTTTTCTGAAAATTATGTATTTTTTCATCCAAAAACATGTTCTCAATGTCAAAAACATTTCGATGCCGTTTCTTTGTAAATAGTAATCATTCATTTGTTTTTATTACATAACTTGACTTGATGAATAATTAGCTTTTATGCAGCAATAATATTCAATTAGTTCGATGAGTATTGAGTACCTTAGCCCCTTAGGTAAGCTTTTTTGGGCCACTTAAATAGGTTTTAAGTATCCATACATTGGTCTGCACAACATGATGACAAGCCCATTAACCCAGTGTAACCAAGTACTAGAAACTTACAACCTTAGATGTATACGGTATATCAATTTAATATCAAGCAAGTGACTGGAAACTTACATTTACACCAGCATATGCATTACACAAAAATTAAGGTACTTAATTCTTTCTAAGTACATACAAATTAAATACTAGTAACATGTATTATATACACGAGTAGAAATAACATATGCACATTAGACCCATCATCAAACCAGCAGCCACATAGCTTTTTGCATTAGCGTATTCATTATAAAGAAGAAAATTGTGACAGCATACCTCTACCAGAGGAGTTTCCAAATGTTCGGACTCAGAAGATGACGAGAGTAAACTGATTTTCATTAGATCGTATATATGTAACAGATAGTGTGTATCCTCTCTGGCATATCTATCAACATAAAGATTGATAACTAAATTAATGAAAATGTAAGGACGGCGACAAAATCTAAGCTCTTTAACAACAAAATGCGCACCAAAAAGTAATCACAACCAAACAACACCTGCCTCAAACAAAGTTTGGCGACAGAGTCACTTAGCAGAAATCATAAGCAACTAAACATTTAAGAGGTCAACTGAAAACAAGAGAAGAAATGATTGTAACTAACAAAATCATAAACCACTATTGCAAAAAATAAACAGTGGAGCATGGAATGCCTTTACTTCAGAAATGATATTCTGAAGCACAACAAATTGTAAAAGGCCAAATTATTTTCCCACTCAGAAGTTGATAGAAATGAACCAAGGACCTTTTCCTCCGTGAGGGGGGGATGGAGGGGTGGGGATAGTGAAGAGTCAAATTGACCAATTTATGGGATGAGTGCAATTCCTGGAATTTCCGGTCTGGATAATCATACTATTGTTTCTAGCTAAAAGCTGGGTGAACTGAAATCCTCCCCCCCCCCCCCCAAACACCCACCCACCAGCAAAACACCCCCACACACAAGGTCCCGATACCAACGCATAATCCGAAAGAGAATAAACCCTGCATCGTGACACAAAGACGAGAAATACAAGCCCAATAGTGTAATTGATTAATAACTAGCCTTTGATCTCATGAGTAATCTTTCTCTAAAACTGTATTTTTTTCCCAAGCATGGTCTTAAACTCTCTTAAGTTACTAATAAACAGTCTTTTTGTAGCCTGATGTCAGCCATGCATTTTACAAGAAGTTAACCAAGCCAAAAGATCTTCTCGAGACGATGGGAAATGATCTTCTGACAGTTTGAGAGCACCTATAGGGGCAGCCTTTCAAATATAAATTAAGGAATTGGCGAGGTGGGCGAGACGGATTTGCCAGCAAGATGGGTGAGATACAACAGTTTCAAAGTAAGTCATACGAGATTTGAACTTGGAGAACTTGTGTATCAGAAGCAATGCACATCCCGTCGTCAGAGCCTCAAGACCAAGGACACAGTGTGTATCAAAGGAAATATACCCCGCGCTGACCTTGCAGGTTATCCTTTAAAACCCTTGAGACTGAAAAAGAAGAAATTCGTTGATCAGAACTGCTTTGACACCCCCCACCCCCACAAAAAAAAAAAAAAAACCCAACCCTCAAAAACTTACCACCACAACATCCCTGTCTCAAGATTATTATTCTGGTCAAAATTATCAAATCAACCATGGCAGTCTTTCCACCCTTGCCGTAGATGGTTGGTTAGATGATGCAGCCATCAATGCTTACATCTAACTTTTGAAGACTAGAAAACGTGGTAGGCAAGATACGTATCCTAAAGCACTAATCTAATGAGACTGCTAAAACATAACTGGTAACAGTGATGTGATGGAAAGAAGAAACGGGCAATCACGACTCACATTCCTCATACCCATATCATGAAGTTTTTTGACGATGCAGACCAACTGGTTAAGGTTGGGATCAAGTTGTCCATGACGGGATCTTGTTCTGGGCTAGATTGAGATATATTTATATCCCCCCATTGTTTGTATAAGCACCTTTTGACAGACAAACTCGTGAACATGGTCATGAGATAATTATAACAAAATATCGAAACACTGCAATACTCTGGAAAGGCAACAAGTACAATGTAACTTGTTTGCAAATTCAGTCCACCGCGTCACTACGAGTTCCTGGGGATTTCCTTCATATTCTTTTGAGTAAAAACTCGTAAAATGTGTCCACACAACATACCAAAGAATTCAAACTTCATTCAAGCACATGTTATTGCATCCCTCTCTATCATGTCTAAAATGTATTCTCTACGCATTTCCTCACGAGCAAAGTCGTTTGTTAAAGAATAAACTTTGCATGAACTAGTGCTCTCTGTAGCCAACTTCTGTACATTGTATCGTCCCAATTTTTTTAGCTCTATTTGCTATTGTCCGTACATCTCCTTCATATAACTTTTGCACCATTCAACTCGAACAGGGACTCAAGCACCAATCTTCTTTGTTTATACGTGGTTGTAAAATCCGCAGCCCTCTCTCACGGATATCTCTGCAACCGCTTTTTAAGCATTGTTTAGATACTCTTTATGCTCATAGTTGCAGCTAAGTAACGGTCGCACGCAGCAAAATACCCTTCAGTGTAAACACTAATCTATTTATGTTTAACTTTGTACAATATTTGGAGCCAATAATTGACTTGCAATCTAAAACACCCATCAACCTAAAAAATTGTCACTACTCCGTGCTCCTTGTCTAGACTTACGTAGATTGCATCTGCTTCAGTGGCTTGAGCATCATTGAGGTAAAACGCGTCTCGTCTTTGGCTTCTGGGAATGCTATATCGAAATACAAATTTTCAATGACCCAACTTGTTCAGCGAGAAAAATAATAATGCCAATAGGTCATATACGTGTTGCACTCACTGTATGAATCAAGCACCTTGCAACAGGGGTAATCTTTTTGTATTTGAGTCATTTCACTCACCATTGAAAATGTTACTAACAAGTAACAATGCGCCAATTCCTGGCTAGTAATAAGCGCACAATCTACTTTCTTTTTATAGACTTATAGCTTACATATATCTTGATCTTACACTCTGTACCCACAAAACAGTGCCCCGTTCTCTTGCTTGTTCCTCCGCTGTCATTGTCATCTTAAATGGCATCTTCGCCATTTTGGGATGGTAGTCCACCCATATGACCCTCAAATAACTGTGAACATGCTTTCTTTGTTATCTTACTTGTTCTATTTGTCTTGATTCTTATCTCAAAACGAAGTCCCTTCAAATACAAGCGTGAACATCCTTCGGCTTCTTCCAATGTTTTGAAAGTTCGCCCTAGATAAGGGATGAGGGTCACTAGCATCTAGTGGTTAGTTTGAGCTTGCTCAAATATCAAACATTGTGAAACAAGACTTAAGAATAATAAATCATATGTTTTAGTTTCAAAATTAAACTCCCTCCACCCTTAATTAATTGATCGTATTTGACTTGCACGCTTATTTAAGATATGAGTCATATTTTATGAGTTTTCCATTCTACCGCAAGAAAGAAAGAGAGGAAAGAAAGTGGGTCAGAAGAGAGAAAAATGGGTCGGTAGAAAATTAAATACGGAGAAAGAAATAGAATAAAAAAAGTGTAAGAAGGATAAATATGGAAAAACACCTACAACATCTTTCTTAATTTGGAAAGAGATCATTTTTTTGGGACAGCCCAAAAAGCAAATATGATCAATTAATTAGGGACGAAGGGAATAACATTTCTCTAAACATGACAAGTAAAAAGTTTAAAAAAAACTATAATATTCTAGACATAACAATAAAAATATTTCAAACAACATACATAATCACACGACAAACCATAATCTCACACTAAAATTAACATGACAACCACGCTCCTCGTAACTTTCCTAGATTACAAAACCTAGA
Organism: Escallonia herrerae; assembly: GCA_033070095.1. Taxonomy (NCBI): domain Eukaryota; kingdom Viridiplantae; phylum Streptophyta; class Magnoliopsida; order Escalloniales; family Escalloniaceae; genus Escallonia; species Escallonia herrerae. The sequence continues at coordinate 60,329 of JAVXUP010002118.1, read as the reverse complement.
TACCAATAAGCCAAGAAGACCAATCTACCTCACTTGACTAGAGCTGGATGAATTAAATCGAGAAGGATCTTCAAGGGCTTGAGTGGAGCTAAACGGGGAGGCAAGTAGCTGCAAATAATGATGTTTGTCCGCCCAGAATGGATCGGTCAAGCACTATAACGGTTACAATAGCCCTCCAATAGCGACTATAGAGGACCATTTTAGTCAAATGGACAGTTAGGCCCATTATGGGGATGGGGAGTCGAAACAAAAAAGCTGATATGGTAGTCCATCCGCACTGGTGAGACAATTTACCTTAAGTTGCTCACAGTGGCAAGGCATCAGCTCTACACACACACAGAGATTAGCTATATATATATATATATATATATATATATATAGAGAGAGAGAGAGAGAGAGCTTTTTATTTATATAAGCCGACTTCCATTCTCTAGACCAACCTATGGCCGAACTAAGCCACCTTTTACTTGCCCGGTCGGGTTTAGAATGACATTTCAAAATTCTTTTTACTGCATTCAGGGCAATTGGTAAGTCAAATTTCCAACTGACCTTCTTGTCCGCATAGGAAGGATAGGTTGGTATTGCATGCGTTGGACCAAAAAGATGTCTTATTAATATGTATATATATCTGCATATACGTACATGTATGCATACGCGTATACATAATATACATGTGTGTATACACACGCATATACACGTATATTGTTGTTGCGCATGAGCACACAAAGCGAAAAGGTCTCCCGGAGTCTAGACGCAAGGCAAAGGCATGCACCTAATCGAAGCAAGACTCCTAGTACATGAAGTATACAAAATAATTCTTATATCATCAAAACTAACGATATAAAGCATCAGTTTACATGCATCACATAGTTTAGCAACTCACTTATCAAGCCACAATCAATAACTCAGTAATTCGCTTGTCCAATATGAAATCTCAATTCTTCGATATGTTACTCGAATTTCACAAATTAGATCTGCTAATAGTGGATGCACTTAAGTCTTTTTTCGCAAACACGTCGACTTTTATCTTTTTTTTAATGACTTACCTCACTGTTAATCCAAGATCTTACGTGATTACTCAGTTAGTGCTATCTACTTACGGAGTCCACCTAAAAAACACACTGAAATAATACAAAGTGCGCCTTGAGTGGACCCAGTGCCGTATGGCTTTAGTGGTATGCCTTTCCGAAGGGACAATGCCTAGGGCTCGGTGAGGCGCTATCCTTGCCTGGATCACAGCCACCATTGGACTCCTCTCCCTCTCTTCCAAAAATATCCCGTTCAAGTACTTCCACACATCATCGTCAAATATCTGGTTACCATCCGTATCTTCGAACCATGGGAACCCATTTTCTTCTTCCTTCTCCTTCCACTTAGATAGATTTATAGAGGATTTACAAAGTAAGAAGCATATGATAGTTGCCAGAATATACAAGCAGTGAAAATCGCAATGGAAAGATGAGGAAGAAAGGAAAAATACCGAACTACCTTAGTAACCTTATTACACATTAAACTGAAGGGCCTACACCAAGGGAGAGTATAATCTTCTTGGCGTATTTGTTAGGCTACACCAAGGGTGAGTATCCTAACATAACCATTAGGCATGTGCGCACATATAATTGACATATTTATGTATACAGAGTTTAAAAACTCTAATGCCTATCAGGTTTCATTGAGAATGATATACAATGTCGGCACATTCTCTAACAGCTCTCGTAGCTCAATTCTTCACACTTACATTTGGTTCCCCCAATATATTGATGCTATATGCAGTCCATTAATTGGCACATTTCTGTTTACAGAGTTCTAAAACTCTAATGCCTATCAGGTTCTATTGAGCATGATATACAATGTCGGCCCATTCTCTAACAGCTCTCATAGCTCAATTCTTCTGACTTAGATTTGGTTCCCCCATGAAGCACGGGTGCGCCACTTTGCGTGAAGCACCAGCACTGGGTGTGCGTCAAGTGCGGATGCGCGGCAGGTACGGGTGCACGTCGGGTGCGGCATGAGTGCGTGTCGGGTGCACGTCTGGTACTTCTGATTTATTTTTTTAATGTCTCGTATCGAGGCAGATCTGTGACCACCAGCGACTCCATCGACCACCTTTTATGACCATCAGCAAGGAAGCTGAGAAAAGAGAGGAGACTGGAGAGAGGACGAAGCAGCAGCAGGAGAAAAAGAAGGAGAAAGAAGAGGAGGAGAAGGATAAGGAAGAAGTACTCCCCGATGACCGAACGCGGCGTGCGACGTGCGGTGTGCAGCGAAGTGGGTGCGATTGGCTCCAAAGAAGAAGAAGAACAGACAAGGAATGTTATCGATGTTGGCCGGAGATTGATCACCTATTTAAATGGTTGACTTTTGACATTTTATTTAAGTACCCAATTAAGTTATTACTTAAAGTAAACCCAGTACTTCAAAAAAATGGGAGTAATACCTCAAACAAACTTTATCCCGTTCAGCTATACAATTTTAATATTTATAAAACAGCCCATTAAACTTAACGAACTCTCACGAATTTGGTTGAAAACTTCAAAATTTACGAAAGAGCCCATTAAACTTAAAACTCACTACTTTGGTTGAAATATTAATATTTTTTTAACACATATCTAATACATATATTGTTATTCTTAAAATTCAAATTGTTTTGAAATTCAATACGAAGTTTACATATTAAAAAAATATATATTTACAAGATTTGTAGTATCTCCGCCGCACCCATATCCTAGAATTTTCAAAAATGTCGTATCCGCACCCCCACCCGTATCCGTGCTTGATAGCAGTATTGCACCTTGATTTGTCTCTCCACATGAAAGGAGTGTCAAGAATGATATACATTGCTTGGGCCCACACTCAAAAAACTTGCTTCTAGAGCAGATGGTAATACTTTTAGAGCGGATGGCAATTTAAAAGAGAAATAGGCACAGAATGGCAGCGAAAAATTCTTCTAGGACATAAAACTATGTGCTGACAGGTTTAAGGTAAACCTGATCATTTCTTTGGGAAGTGGGCGTAGTCTCCAATCTGCATTTTGGTACCTGCACAGTAGATCTGGTCAATTTGAGAACGGTTTTCCTTTCTTCTATTTTTTCACCCCTTATTTTTCCGTATTCCTCTTTTCCGTGTGTATGCGTGGCAGATAAAGATAAAGATATATTAATAATTTCCAAAAGGAGAACCTACTCTTTATTTGCTGTAACTCCACAGAAGTGGTGCAGTAGGTGCTCAAGACTGTTTCTCTCTAACTTCAATACCCTTGAGCCCTAAGGATGAAAATTCGAACTGGTCAGAGAAGAATAAAAGGAATGGTAATAAAAGGTGTTATCTCATAAATAGAACGAAGACAAAGTTACTACAGTATCTAACAACCAAATAACATTATGACCCAAAAGAATAAAGATACCAAAAAGATGGAAACAAAGAAAAAGTAAAGCAATAGTGAGTGGTACTTTTTCTCCCGTAGTGCAGACTACGGACAAGATGTAGACTCAGAAAGCGAACTATTAGAGACTCCAGAGCCATGAGAAGTGGAACGATAGAATGGATTTTGTACCAGGCTAAGCTGGGAGTTCCTCTACCCTAATCCACTCCGAAATTTTGAAGCCGAGTCCTAGGAAAAGATAAACCTTAAATGACAATAGACAATAATGCCCTTTTACTCAAAAAATTCTAACTGTACTCTCTTCTCCCTCTCATTATCTCTCCTAACAAAACCATTGCCTTCATCACCGAGACCAACATCCGGCCAGATCAAAGGGAGCAGTTAGAAGCAAAAATGGCAAGATTAGGCTACCATTTCTTTCTATCTTTGTTATCTTCAATTTCTGGAGTCACAGCAATTATGGCTTCAAGGGTAAGAGCCCAGATCTACCACAGCAACCTTCAGTCGTGTTCTACTTGGTTTCGCCATCAAGGACAATAAAACCTCTTCTACTCTTACTCCACCTAACCTTTTATTAATTTATCTCAGCTTTCACTACCCCAAACTCACGCATATAAACTGATGTCAGTAGTAGCATTCCCTCGAATCTCCTCCCTAAACATTTGAATCAATCTTCATTCTCTTTGATGTTGGTATTGCCTAATCAGACTTCTAACCTTTTAAGTGAGTACTGTCAAAATAATCATCATATGCTTCATGTCAAAGAGAAAATACAACTGATATGGCATCAGCAACCCAATCAAATCCATCATTGCAAACTAGCAAGGGCTGTGTTTGGGGATGAAGAAAGTTGGAATTTTACTAGTTGGAGGAGCTAAGAATAGAGTAACGAATGACTCGTGGTGAATCTCCCTGAAAGTGCCATCTTCATTGTACCACCCGTAAATGGTCAAAGATCCCCTTCTTTCTCTTTCTGCTCCCCTTCGTTGAACAATATATATCTCTAATTTAACATGGTGGGGATAGAAGGGAGGGGGTGGTTTATGGATTTCAATGGCTGCTGATTACCGAGGGAGAAAAGAGAAGAGATGAAGAAATTTCTGATCAAAGACATTTTTTGCCGTGGCAAAAGCCACTATTGCTTTAGCTTGAATTTTATTGATAAACCTCAAAATTTTAATATAACCACTAACTAAGGAGAGTTCACTCCATATGGAGCAGAAAAGGAACATCGATCTTAGCCTAAGACATCAAAACTGTATAAGAAGAGGGACTGCACTCAGGCATACATCAATTTTACTACACAAGATTCTGTGCACATCAAAGTTGCATAAGGTAGCAACCCCTAAGTTGTTATGGTTATCTTTAGATGGAATTTGCCATTAATCCTATCAATTTTTCAGAATTCAGTGGTACTAATGGCTCAGTTTTTTCCAACTATATATATGTGGCTCTGCCGCTGGTCATCTGACCATTGTTCTTTAAGTTCCTGGGCAAAATAATCCAATTGAGGTTCTAAATACTGACTGGTCAGTCACCTGCGAGCAGTGTACATCAAAAGGGTGTTCAACGCATGGTACTGTTCCTCAATACCCAGTCACCTAACGAAGTGAAATATTAGATATTGAACAATATATTTAAATACTTCCTCGTGTGTTAAAAGCATTGACAAGCAACAAGTTGGTATGTTCACGTATCTAAAAACTGCAGATCCCAAAATCCTCCATAGGATGAAAGAATGACACACACTGAAACCTGGGCGCAGCAAAACTAGAGTACCCACCAAGCCAGAGGTCCCAACCTGTTCTCTCCGCCCAAAGTATCATCTATATTTTGCCAAGAGAGCACGCGTACACAAGAAATCATGTTGGTACCATAAATACAAGGGTGATGCGTCAAAAGAACCCCAGCGATATGCTAGTATCGTTATGCCAAATGGAAGAACGAGGAAATAAAAGCAGAAGCTTGGAGCTTCAGGAGATATTAATCTTGCCAAGGCCAACAAAACCAAAAGTCAAAACGGTATGTTAAGTGAAAGATCTACCCTAGTTTGTCCGTGCAACATCTTGGTCCGGTCCTGCCCCTTCAAAGAGGAGAATATGCAAAATAAAGAACCGGAAAAAAAAATAGACCAGTAAAAAGCTATACACAGTAATAAAGTTCACATTGCACCAAAAGTTTTCAAAAAATAGTAGCACGAAAACAAATAGATCACAATCCATATACCATTATTTGGAATGTATATCCTTTTATCCTCAGAAAAGGAAAAGTGAGGAAATTAATAAATACAACTCAGTCCGACAAAAGAAACTCAACACCCAAAACAGGCTGACATGCCATATACGGTTCAGAATTACTAAAAGCAGCTGATTATTTGCTTTACTTTCTCTAGGAAACATTTCTCCAATAAAAACTCCACAAGCGTCCAGTACAGCAAAAACCAAATAAACTCAAACAAAGTCAGAGTTTAAAAGAAAACCTGTCCAGTGTCAAACAAATTGCAGATATACATGCCAAAGTCTCTTTGTAACCAGATAATATCCCGATCTGCTCCATGCATGACCTAAGAGGTTAAAAATATCATGATTAACAAAGTCTGCGGCTATATGCAAGAGAGCATAATACGCGAGAGACCTACCTTTTTCTTCGTAGGGTCTTTAAAAACGTCCCTCAGATACGGACCAATGTGAATGCGGAGCTTCAGTGTATCTATGACAAAATCTTCAGCCCTGGTTGATATTTGCATCAGGCAAGTCAATCCTTGAAAAGATCGATACTGGTTATGTTCCAAATCAACCTAAGCACAAGTATTATATAGAGAAACAACCAAAGGGAAGGCAAATTAGAACTATGATAGAAATAAAAGTATACAACACAGCACTAATGTGTCACTTGAAACAGCTTCCACCATATTAATAGGGCAGCTAGTATCTTAAACTGCAATACTACGACTTTGAAGCATTTAAAGAGAGCCCCATATTAAGGTCATAAGGCCACAAACTGTGAAACTTCACTTCAAGACGTCTTAAATGATGATAAAAACATGATAAACAACTAAACCCCCGGGATCCAATGACCTTAAGAAACAGAGGCCAATAACAGTTTTAGCTAAGGAACTTTACCAAACTTCTATTCTCAAAAATAAACAGGACAATTCTCACACATTTCTTAAACGTCGCCTGAGGAGCCTATTGATTTGAATACAATTTCCAAAGATATGATCCCGCGTAAGTAATGCGTGCCAAAGATCTACTACCAAAAAGCCTTCTCCAAAATCCTTTTTAGCTCTAATTTTCAAAACCAATCAGCTAAGGAACTTTACCAAACTCTGATGATCGAATATACCATCATAGCACTCACACGCTTTAGAATGGCCAAACTAGATCTTGAATTGAAGAAAATTTCCATAAATTTATTGGAAAAAAGAAAATTATAGATCACCACATAGTAGCACCAAGTCATTGTTCGGTACGCTGTAGAAGGCTAAGCATCCAGCGTGCCAACAACCTACTAGCAGACATATCCTCCTCAGGCCGAAACAAATGTCTTTTGCTTCTAATCAAAAGTATTTGAAGAAATAGTTGCCTTTCCCCATTTAATACCATACTTCCTATTGCAAGTCCACCTTACTATCAAGCTACTCGTTTATACTGATTTCTTGAACAAACAAGGCCAATTAAAATATAGTATGCAGGCACTGGGCTCTGTACAGTGAATGTAAAGGAATTTGCTACATCAGCTCATGTGAATAGTACAGCAAACTTTTAGAACCTTATACCTTCACAAATACATATATATAACGTACACATTTTTTATGTAGATGTATGCATGTGTGTATATATATGTGGAGATAGAGAGTTGACAAAAGTTTGAATCTAGCTCCCAAGGCCATTTACAACGTCATGAAACTCCAAACTAAGATTCTGTTGATACTTTAGATTATAGACTAAGATAGCTGTTTGAAGGACATTAAACGATAAGAGGGAGAAAGCAAAGTAGATGTAAAGCTATGAACACTTGGAAGTTAACAGCGCTCAATGCAACAATGGGCTAGGAGAACCCAGCCATAAATCCAGTAAAATAGCTACTGTTTGTCATAGATGACGAATCCTTCTAAAAGAACCTTATTTATTTTCATGCCGAGAAGCATTACATGCCAAAAAGTTAATTCTTTGCATATTCAGAATACCATTCACTTAATCTTGGTGATTCGTCGGTATGTGCCAAATCTATACATTTAAAGAATATCATTCACTAGTGCTAAATTACCGCAAATTCATCGACGCCATGCAACTTAGCAGCTAATTCCTTCAGATCTTTGACTTCTTCCACAAGCTTGAATGGAGTGCACTCTATTGGAGGTGGTTTAATTGGTTCCGCACAACCAACACTTGTATCAACAAAGTCGAAAACAGAGATTTTTTCCTACACATGCAATCGGATAACAATAAATTCAACATAACGGAGAAACTTTATATATTGTGAAACGAAAACAAATGGTACATCATAAGTAGGTGAGCAAATTAAATACAATGCAATAAAATGTTTCAATCAAAAGAATACTAAAAAGAAACAAGTACTATCTAAGAAGCACGGACACCGACGAGGACACCGGACACCGCAATTTCAAAAAAAAAATCGAATTTTGGACACCGCAGGACACCGCTATTTTTTTAATATTATATATATATATATATATATATATATATATATTTAATAAGTATCAAATAAATTCCATAATCTAAAATAACAAATAATAATGAAAAACTACAAAAACAAGGAATTCAAATACAAGTCATACTTAAACATTAAATCCAACATAGTGCATGGTACATAAGATAAAGAAATTACATCTTACAAAGTCATACGAGTGGACATAACATAAAAAAATAGCGAGGTTCTTTTTCAGACTCTTGAGGAGGGAGAGGAAAAAAAAAAGGATTGAGAACGAGTGGACAACTCTTGACTTTGAGTCTTGAGTCTGGACAGATTAGGGCACAAAGGAGACAGAGAGAACTAAACTTCGAACAAAAAAGGAGACTGACCTGTGTCAGCGACGGCCTCCGGCGATGGTGAAGTGAGGTCCGGCGATGGCGATGGCGATGGCGTGTCGCAGCAGCTGCTTCGGTCTTCGCGATGGCGATGGATCTATCGGCAACGGCGTCGGAATGTTTGGCGACCAACTCCGACGACGGCTACGAGTCTGTAATGCTCCGAAGGCTTCCGTAACGTGAGTGTTCCCTTCGTAAATAGGCGACGGCCGTAAGGTGGGTGAAGATCAGATTAGGGCACAATTTCTTGACCCCTGAAATTAGTTCAAAAAATTGCAAAGTAGCCCCAAACGGTCCGACACTGCAGATTGCCGTGTCCGACACTCCTCGACGAAGTGTCCGACACGGTGTCGGAAAATTTTAAAAAAAAATTCCGACATCGATTGGCGGTGTCTGGAGGGTGTCGGGGTGTATGTCCGTTTAGGACACCAAACCTCCACCTAGGAGAGGTGTCCGTGCTTCAGAGAGTACTATTTTATAGACAAAACCAACAACCTCAAGGGGCACAACCATGTACATTCATAGCTGCTGTTTCTTTTTCTTGCCGTCCTTTTTTGTTTGGATAAGTAACTCATATCTCTTCTACTCACCTACTTTGTACTTAAGACTAATGAATTACTGTTGAGAGCTCCAAAACAGTGACCGTAATCTTTCTGTAGGAACGCCCTAATAAGAGCGGGTGACTGAAACATCGGGAGCCCGAAAACCATAGGAGAAAAGGAAAAGTTTTCAACACTTCACAAGGAATCAGACAAGGTGCTCCAGTATCCTCTTTCTACGGGATAGAAGTGATCAGGAGAATTGTAGCCAGAAGGCTCCTAAAACGTTTTATTGTAGGGAGTTTCAGGGTTCACTCTTGTGTTATTTCTCTTTCTACGCAACAACATCCTTTCTCTTGGTGGGGCAGTGGAAACTCTTGAGGTACTTGACGTGCATACTTCAATGCTCAAACCAGTGTTAGGCTTCAGAACTGATTTGGGGAAGTGCTAGCACATGGAAGTTTATAGTTTGCAAATGTAGCTGGTTTGCCAGGTACCCTCTGAGTGGGGCGGTTCCTTGGCGCTTCGTTTGCGAGGGTGGTAAATGTCTTAAGGCAGAGTCGGATCCCATTACAGAAGAAGCTGAGAGAACGAATCAACACATTTTACCATTGTAATGTAATGTAAAACTCCATATGCGCCCCCCCCCCCCCCCAAAAAAAAAAACAAACCAAAACCCCCACCCCCCAAAAAACCCCCACCCAAGAACCAAAAGGAAGATTCTGATCATACAGCTCAGACACATACAATCACCCAACCCATATCCAAAAAACCATCTCACGAAGACTAGCTAAAACAATAGATTATAGCAACAAAGATAATCAAAATCAAGTGCAAGAAGAACTAACCAAGGGATGTATGAACCTGGACCCATCCTCACTCCTCTGCAGCCAAACATGCTCAAACGGCTGATTCGAATTATTGACCAGTATCTTATACTCATCCTGCGGCCGCGGTATCGTCGCTATATGAAACGGCACCTTTGCCTTCGGCCCCACCAGACCCCTAGCCTCCCTACCACCGACCTCCACCTCTTTCTTCTTCTTCCCAGCCACCAACTGAAACCCGTCATTGTCGGGCCCCACCACTCTCACCCCTGTTTCCTCCTCTTTCTCCCTAATCCTCTTAAACTCGTCAAGCGAAGTGTCAAATTTCTCGTACACGTCGTCGTTGGTGTTGACCAGCCAATCGTAGGAATCATCGTTGTCATCTGGATACGATGTCGCTTTGGAGCCGATTGTTTGGAGGATGGAGCGGGATTTGGCAGCAATTTGTTTGACCGGGAGTTTGAATTCGTCAAAGTTGTAATAGAAATGGAAGTCTTTGTTAGAAGGTATGCCGCGAGAAGAGCCTGAGAGTTTGGCTATGGATGATGATAAATGGCCGGTGCCGGTAGTGAGGGTTCGGAGTTTCTGGGTTGGGTGGTCGGTGTCCATTGGTTCGCGGTGGGTCATGGTGGTCTCATCGGGGAAGGGGGGTGTTCTTGTAGGGAAATGGCATAGATTGTTGTGTGCTTTGAGGTGAGGTGTGGGTCAATAAGGGGTGGAAGATGGGGTTTAGGGTTAGGGTTTGGGCTTGCAGTAGTCTTTGAATTAAGCAAGTGTCCAACTGCACGTTTACTGCATTCTCAGCGTCTCAGGTAATATACGGACGTCATAAACACTTGCAAAGCGTGCTTATAGACATACCTCCGCAGCTCAACTGTTCTCGAATTAAATATTACAAGTAATAATAATATAATTATAATATGATACACGTGCCACGTGATGCGGTGTGTACGTGTGAATTAAATTTCTTGATTTGGTTTATAGATACGATAAAGGGAGAGTAATTCTAATGAAGATGAAGATACATGGGCCACGGAAAATGCAAGAACCGATGAAGGAAATTATAGAGAAAAAAAATGGTGGGCACGAAACTTACCGGGAGAGAACTGAAGAGAGGAATCTACGCCGGTGAGTATCTTGAAGGGAAAAGGGGAGAGAGAGTTGGTAACTGAAACTGGATAGTGCGCTAGAGTTTGTTGACATTTTTACCCTGATTGTCCTCTCTAGGCTTTTCAAGACAATTGGCAATTTAGGAAAATTCTATGTTAGGGACACTTGTTGGCACCTGGACGAGTCTGAATGTAATACCAAAAAGGGTGTTACACCAAAGCATGTTTTGGTTTAATAACTTATAATATAATAATATGATACATCTGTGTGCCGTGTGAATTAAACTTTTTGATTTGGTTTATAGGTACGATAAAGGGAGAGTAATTCTGAAGAAGATGAAGATACATGGGCCACGGAAAATGCAAGAACATATAAAGGAAATTACAGAGAAAAAAATGGTGGGCATGAAACTTACTAGGAGAGAACTGAAGAGAGGAATCTACGCCGGTAAGTATCTTGAAGGGAAAGGGGAGAGAGAGTTGGTAACTGAAACAGGATAGTGGGCTAGAGTTTGTTGACATTTTTACCCTGATTGTCCTCTCTAGGCATGTCAAGACAATGGGCAATTTAGAAAAATTCTACGTTAGGAACACTTGTTGGCACCTGGATGAGCCTGAATGTAATACCAAAAAGGTTGTTACACCAAAGCATGTTTTGGCTTAATAACTTATAATATAATAATATGATACATGGCCCATACGGTGTATGCTGTGTGAATAAACTTCTTGATTTGGTTTATAGGTACGATAAAGGGAGAGTAATTCTAATGAAGATGAAGATACATGGGCCACGGAAAATGCAAGAACAGATGAAGGAAATTACAGAGAAAAAAATGGTGGGCACGAAACTTACTGGGAGAGAATTGAAGAGAGGAATCTACGCTGGTGAGTATCTTGAAGGGAAAAGGGGAGAGAGAGTTGGTAACTAAAATAGGATAGTGGGCTAGAGTTTGTTGACATTTTTACCCTGGTTGTCCTCTCTAGGCTTGTCAATACAATGGGCAATTTTGGAAAATTCTATGAGGGACACTTGTTGGCACCTGGATGAGTCTGAACGTAATACCAAAAAGGGTGTTACACCAAAGCATGTTTTGGCTTCATAAGTAGTATAGATAATAATAATAATAATAATAACAATTAGTTATTATTATTATATATTATTATACACAGTAAATACGATGCATATGCAAACATTAAATTAATAATAAAAATTCTAATAAAAATTTTAAGTAATTGATTATAAGCGTTTATTGAACGTGAAACAAATTTTAAATATAAAAAACCAAACATATCATTATGAGTACTTATTTACTATCTAAGCTTTTATTTGTGCCATTTATCATGGCAGACGTGTTTCGTGTGAAAAAAAAATTATAATATTAAGTATGAACATTTGGATGTATGTTCACTACATTTTTTTCGAATATTTTTCAAATTCTAAGAATTAAACATGTATTCTTATGTAGTTATTTACTATTTAAGACTTTTATTTTGTATCACTTTTTAAAAAATTTCTAAAAATATCACTTGTTACCGTCCTAGATAGATAGTTATGTAACACCAAAAGGGGTGTTTCCTTTATATATACAAGCTGCCGTGCAAACGCGATGCTTGTGCAACTCGTTCATTGTATCAGTCGTAAAAAGATCTTTTAGGTAATATTTGATCAAAGTTAAAAAAAGTAGAATATAACATCACGTATGGCAAGAAAGACTATTTTAATTTACATATCAAACGTAAATACTTTTAAATAAATGACATCAAAGATTGCGTAAACAAATAAATAGACGTTATTTCTTCTGCATTATGTCTTCTAATTGTTTTCCTGAAACTTCAGCCATGCCCTGCAAAAAATAGTATAGGCATCACAACATTACTACCTTACTCACATGTATAACTTTTAATTTTGGCAAGAAATATTTATTCCCTACCTAGTCAAAGAACAATAGATCATTTCATATTCAGCAACGTGAATCTAATTTCTCCGCAAGTATTCGTTGAAAAACTATGAAAAGTAGTGCGATAGTGAGTTCCATTTTGTAAAAAAATAACGGCTCAGATTAGAAAAACATACTACAATGGCAAGTACTGCCACGAAGAGGAGTGTATTTACCACTCTTACTTCTCTACTATCTTCCTTTCGTAGCAAGTGCCTGCAATTATTTTCACAAAAGTATTAACCTCTTTAGCTCATAATATACACAAATTTCATATTGTTTGCATACCTGAAACTTCCATTTTCGTCCCACTCATATCTTCGATATTGTATTCCAACCTATATAACATGTTGTTATAAGTGTTTACTTAGATTATGTGAAAGTTGCATGCTACAATATATCATCTATTTATCACCTTTGTTAAGTCCCACTCAATTTTTTGCACTACCTTATTCCTGTAGATGTTGAAAACAATATTGTAAGGTAATAAGGCATATGTAAAATATCTAATGCCATGAGAGATAGTAAACCTACGGCTCTTGCTCCTGTGTTCTTAACTCTCGTAGCACCGTTCGTCCTAAGTCCAATTCAGACATTGTAACTGTGATGGGCAACGCGGGGGCATATGACCGTGTTTTTTATTACCTATAAGTTTATTTTACATAAGATGACATTTTTTCTCAAAAGAGGCTATATGGAATTTGATATGAAAGTCTCTTTGCATACCTTTGGCTTATTAACTGTACTTTCATTGTCGCATCCTATCCATGTGTAACAAAGATCCAATTGATTAAAAACATTATTGAAGGTGTCGTTATTGGCTCTGACACTGTACATGTTGCAGTCGACATTATTTCCTGCATTTTCAGCTAGAATGTCAAACGTGCAGAAACTTTATATTCCATACGTTGAATGTAGAGACAAAATATAACTTGAAATTATAATATGCATGTAATAGATGAAAGTAAAAATCCAATGAACCTTATTTGAGAGTTTACTCATAGCGTGACGTTTGTAACACTTCTTTGTAAACAACGTTCTTTATGTATATTGCATCCATGTTGTCAATCCTTCCCTTTTTAACCAACATCTTTGTTGTTTCCTTTGATGTTCTTCTGGACAATGTCACGTATAGTTGCCCATGACTGAATACATGATCTGAAAAGGTAGATTCCTACATTCGGTATTGTTTGACCCTGTGCTTTGTTGATTGTGAAAGCAAAACTGAGGTGTACTGGAAACTGATAACAAACCATCTCAAATGGAAGATTTGCACTATCAGTTATTCTCACTTTTATTTTTGGCAAGAACGCCCTTGTGCCTTTATGGTGTCCCGTCATAATTTCAACATCTATGTAGGTGTCATGAAGGTCATGACAGCCTTGCACCATTGCATAAACCCATTTTTGGATCGATATTCCTTAGCAACATAACAGGGGACCCTTTTTTCAATCTCAAAACATGTGGGGGCAAACCACCGGGTGTAATGGAGTTGAAAAACTCCGGCTAATATAGAAGAAGTGTGTCATTCTCAACTTTATCATATGAATAGTAAATACGTTCATCCCCCGAATATTTTTGAATCACCTTCTTATTCGACATATCCACATGTTCATTTCGTGGTGTTATCAGTGCTCTGTCAGTCATATATCTCTGGTTGTTAGCATGCGAATCTAAATCAGGAAAAACTAGCTAATCTGTCGACTGATTATGGTCCTTCCCAATCTACAACCTTGCTTGAATTAACCTTAATCATCTCATCATCAACAGTGGGTTCAGTTCCTTCTCCAACTCGAAATAGGTACTCAGAAAATTCTTGGTCATTTCTACTCATGTTCTCCTTCAACCGAAGAACTTTGGCCTTGGACCATAAATATGATCTCGCGATGCACGCATCCATTATTTATGACTTTCCACCTCTTGGCACAACTGGTAGAACTTGACGAAAAACACCACCCAAAACCACTACCTTTCCCCCAAAAGGAAGATCAACGCCAATGATGTCACATAAGGTTCGATCAAAAGCTTCAAGTGCATATCTATGAGTCAGTGTTGCTTTGTCCCTAATTAGGACCGAAGCCCGCCTCAACAATTCAGCTCTATTAGATTGTTTGCTAATTGAACAAAAGATGAAGCCTCAGGAGTCAGTGGCAGCTTGAACACGGAATGGGTTGTTGTTCCTACAGGCAATAATGTTGCTACTATTCCAGAAGCTGCTGTTGCAATTGCAATGTTACCGTTACTTCTAATTGTTGCCAGAAGGGCGCGATAAAGATATGTTTTTCCAGTTCTGCCTGGACCATCAACAAAATATATTGCACTCTCATTGCGCTCAACAGATCCCATAATAGCATCGAATGCACACTTCTAGTCATTATTAAGTGTACGAACAGAGTCCAAGTCTTCCTGTGAAATAGTAATAGATTGCTGATCTTGTATTATTTTTGGGATTCCAGCACTATTGTCGAAATCTCCTCTCATCCGTGGAAGATCAAAGTTAGCAACACTCCTATTATGAGTTTGCAATAATGCATTAATATCTCGAAGAAGCTTGTTCGTGATGTAAACATTAGCTGTAGTGCTCGAAGATGGGTAATCCTCTACCATGAAAGGATAAACTTCGTCCAATTGTTCGCATACTCTACTCGGTTCACAGTATACCAGTATTGTCATGAACAAATGACGTAATGCTGAAGGCATGCGTGTTGCGGCTGCCTCTACTAGGCATTGACGAACACTATTATCATTTTCAAGCAGGCCTCTTTTCTCTGCAGCTTGCTTAAAAGTTGGATATATAACTCCATTTACAGTGGGTAAATCTTCAAAAGATTGTGGCCCTCTAACATGATTAAGCAAGATTCTTAGATGAAATAATTCTGAATCGGATGGTGGTACTGTATACATTCTTTCGATTACTTTGCTGTTATTTTGCCTTCTGCACCAAGTTTTTTCACCCGACACCCATCGATAATGCTCTGCAATTTCGCGATACAAATATTGTCTTGCATTTTCATCTTCGCAATTCAATCTGAAGAATTCTGTGAGCATTGTACGACTATTATGGTCATTGGCGAGCACATCAGAAATGTTTTGATGAGTATAAAACCTTGCATGTTGCCTACCGGGCAGATGTATCTGAAGACGTTCAACGGACGGATGCATACGACTTATGGGAAACTTAAACAATCGCCAAAATGCTTCGGGTGCACATATCCATCTTGCATCTACAAATTGTTTGACTTCGTCGTAAGAGGGACCTGGTCGAACTTCAAGACATACACGATCAGGACCCTTGTGCACATACTTGTATAGGTACTTAACACTTGTTAGTGTACCACAGATCTCAACATTAATATGAGTCATATTTTAGTAATACCCATGGATTATATGGTACAACCCACCTATTGTCAGCCATAACCTCCCCACATCTATCTAAGGCAATAGACCTCCCGTCATCTCTCCTGCGATATATCGGATATGAGTTATCCCCCAATCTTGTGATTGCAGAAAATGCTTTTAGAAATTGCCTTTTACAACTTCCATGCTTCATACACGGCTTTCTTTGGTTCTGTACACTACGAGGCCCATGTATCATATGCCTTAAAACTGCATTATATAACTCAGGTTCTTCATCCCTGTAAGGGATCTCAGCTCTGACTATGCGGTCATAATCTTCAGGAGTATGCAACTTATCGTCTTCATGTAAAATTAGAATGAGATGAACATGTGGCAACCCACGTTTCTGAAACTCAAACACCAAGACATGGACAACTATCTTGCCAAATATTCCCCTATCCATAACATCTTTCTTCAACTCTTCATATCTTGCTCGGAATACCATAGTAAGCAAATCAGGACAGTCTTGTGGTTTTTGTCCAGGTAAAAGCTCGACTGTAATTTCTGGCCATGATGGGTAGCAAGTCATAGTGAGAAAAATGTCTGGTTTCCCATATCTTTGTACTAATGCCATTGCATCTTGATAACACTGGTACATGTCACGTGGACTCCTAATAAATGATGATGGCAATATATCACAACATAAGTACATGCATTAAAATGTGTCACTACCGAAGGTTCAATTCAAGTACTTGTAAGAGATTAAAAGTTCTACCTGCATCATTTTCACCTATGTTAAACACATCTTGTAAACCCTGGTACATTTCTCCACGTATATCTTCTTGATGTTGGCATATCCATCTTAGCCTACGAGACTCAAGTTTCACGTAATTGTCGACTACATACTGCTGTAGTAAATGTCCACCACGAAGCAAAAGTGACGAGTGACCTTGACGAATATAACAAAATGAATTATAAGTAGGTCTGAGTTAAGAGTATGACAATGCGTTCGATGAATATATCACAAAATTGTAAGGAGTCATTTACCTGTAACATGAAAGCATAGTAGTCGCGACATGTTACACTTGAGCCATCATTGTTTCTACTATTAATATCCCACCCATAGCTCCCGCAAGGCAATAACAACGGATATTGAAGAGGGTCGTAATATCCAGCAACATCTTGAACATTCATAAGGTTTTCAGATATTGTTTGAACCGCAATGTCTCTTGGATTTAGATTGCCTGCCTCTTCTCCACCTACTAATATGGCCTCAACTTCTAATGCAGATGGGAGATTGTACTGGCGACCCTCTGATTTCCTTAAAATTTTAAGAATTAAACATGTATTCTTAGGTAGTTATTTACTATTTAAGACTTTTATTTTGTATCATTTTTTAAAAATTTCCTTAAATTATCACTTGTTACCGTCTTAAATAGATAGTTATGTAACAGCAAAAGTGGTGTTACACCAAAAGAGGGTGTTTCCTTTATATATATAAGTCGAACACGCGTGCATGTGCAAAAATAAAGTAATATGATTTTTTTATAATATTAAACAACCTTTGGAATATGTTTGACTGTATTTTTTAATGAATTTTAAATGGCCCATGTATAAAATTAAAGTTGTTAAATTGAAACTTGTTATATTATTAAGCATTGTATATAAATGTAAATGTACTTAAAGTAGTTAATTAATATTTTAATTTGTATCATTTTTTTTGAGAATTTTCTCATACTACCACTTGTCACTATTCTAGATAGATAGTTGTGTAACATCAAAAGAGAAGTTACACCAAAATAGTTGTTCTTATTATAGTGTGTGTGGGGTGTGTGTGTGTGTGTGTGTGTTTGTAGTGTGTGTGTACACACACACACAAGCCATCTTACACATGCGATGCGTGTGCGACTCATTCATTCTATAACTTTACAAAAGAACTTTTTACGTGACTTTGTACAAAGGTTTGAAAAATATATGTAACGGAACCGCAAATAAAGAAAATCTAAATTACAGTAAAATTGTTAAAACTATAGAGATCAATTAGAATTTTCAGAATAATGTAAACAACTCTTTGTTGTTATCATTTTTCAAGCAATGTGAATGTCCAGTAGTTTCTGCACTGACAATTTTCAAGGAATCGATAAGTAACATTTGAATTCGGTATCTAAACAAATTAGGTAACCAAACAAAAATAATGGGGATGTACATTTATAGTATTTTTTCATTTTGTAATGATGATGAAAAAGATACCTTGTTTCGTTTACTTTTATCATTTTCTGTATTCGTTTCGGATCCAAATATCAAAACACTACCAGAAAAAACGAAAAAAGGGTGTTTTCACTTTTTTTTTGCCAATCGATTTCACACTGTTAGAGAAAACTGATTGAGTCTCCACTATTTAACATTTTTTCTTTCATGCATCTTCCGCCTCTATGCATTATCACGTCACTTTCTCTCTTTCCTTTATCTCCTTCATTTTTCAATGAATAACAAATCATCAACTCTCTTTCACACCATTCGCATATCTACCGAAAGCAACAGAGAAGCTGCACCTAGACCCCATCCCTCTAAATGTTGAAGACCCAGTGTAGATACGACGAACACGATGTCGATACCCGATGTCCCCTAATCAAGCACCCAACGATCTGTGACAGGAAAGAATGAAGTCCCATCTCCTGCACAGCTCTTCAAGGTTTTGACCATC
The DNA here is from genome assembly GCA_033070095.1 of Escallonia herrerae. NCBI lineage: Eukaryota > Viridiplantae > Streptophyta > Magnoliopsida > Escalloniales > Escalloniaceae > Escallonia > Escallonia herrerae. The sequence continues at coordinate 41,444 of JAVXUP010002118.1, read as the reverse complement.
TCTCTCTTTTACTTTTTTATTGATCGATCCACTATTCTCCCCTCTGTTTCTATTTTCTCTTCAATTTTTTTGGTTGCTTCGGCTATTTCAGTCGTCGGGTCCTTCCCTGTTTTCGTCCTTGTGCAAAAATTCAAGTCGTTGCATGATATTTGTGTCATTTCATGTTTGTAAGAATCAAAACTTTGCCGTGGTTTGTCTTCTAGATTAGATACCGTGCCTAGGGATTTTTCTAATTTCTCACTTGCCAAGAAAGAAGTAAGAATGTGCAAAAAATATCACCTACTTTATGCTTTCACTAATGAAGCTGAGTAGCACACATCATCAAAACAACCGGCATTCAGGGTCTGTTGACATGTTGTGGTACTAATGATGATAGACTTCAACTTTCCTCTTCTGCATTATAGTTTCATTTTCTTTTATGTCTTTTCGATGGACTAAGTACTCATTACAACTGTAAACTTGCATATGCATGAGTTTCAAATTTTGTTTTCTTGTTTGTGGAAGTTAGGCTTCGTTTGGCAACCATTATTTTTCAGTTTTTTCTCTAGTTTTATAAATTAGAGAAAATAAACGCGTTTGGCATATAGTTTTTATTTTTTTCTTCAGTTTTTAAAACAGGGCTGTTTTGGAAAACTTCAAAAAGGAGTTTTCGATTTTTAGTTTTAGTTTTTATTTTTAAACCACCACCACCACTAGACCTGGCAAAATGACGTTCGTACCCGTTACCCGAACCGTATCCGGTCCAAAATGCCGGGTACGGGTACCAATATTCAATACCCGCCGAAATCAGACCCGTACCCGAACCGACCCGTAAAATCCGGGTAAGTTTGGGTCGGTTACCGAGTACCCGTGTTTATCTGGTTATGTGAGTATATATATACCTTTTAGGGCTAACAACTCTCATTCTCTCTTTTTCTGACTTCCGCCGCCCCTCCTCTCAACTCTCAAGTCTCTCTCACTCTCACAGGTCCTCTTTTTCAAGTCCCTCACTCTCTCACAGATCTACCAAACACGGCCACCCTACTCCACCCACGGCACCACATCGTTCAGTCACTCCCGGATCTACCGCATCTTCGCCGCCAAGTCGTCACTCCATCACTCTGTCACATCATCACCACCGATCTGTCACCCCTCTGCCACTGATCGGTCACCCCGTCCCGCCGTCACCCCCGATCCATCACCCCGTCGCGTAGTCGTCAGAGATCCATCGCCCAGTTGCACCGATCGGTCACTCCGTCGCCTTGTGGAGTTGTGGTTGTTGGTTCAGTTTTTTTTTATCAATTGAAAGATTCAGATTTTTTTTAATTGGAAGATGTTCAGATTTTTATTTTTTTGTTTTGATTGAAGGACGTTCAAATTGATGTGTAGATCGTTGTGTAATGGAATATTTTCAGATCTTTATTTTGTTGTTTGATTGAAGGATGTTCAGATTGATGTGTAGATCGTTGTGTAATGAATTGATGGAGATTTTGAGGTCAAAATATGTATAGTTTGTAGGTTTTTAAAATTTGTTTATTCCAAAAAACAAATAATCAGAAAATGATTGAGTTACCCGAGTAGTACCCTACCCGCAAGGGTAAGGTATGGGTTCTCAAAATGCCTACCCGAAAAACATGGGTAAAATATGTCCGACCCGTCTTTACCCGGACTCGGCCGGATTTTACCCGTATCCGGCGAGTATACCCGTTTGCCAGGTCTAACCACCACCACCCCCCGCCGCCAGCGACCACCGGCAGCCACCGCCGACGGTTACCGGCAGTCACCAGCCACTACCGGTGGTCGGTAGCCACCGCCTGCCACAGCCGCTGACTATTGGCGACTAGCAGCCACCGCCGACGGCCAGCCACCGCCACACCCCACCACTGCCACCGCAAACCACCACCCAAGAAAAATCTAAAATAAAAACTAGGTAATCAAACACAAAAAAAAAAGTCAAAATAAAACCGGGTAATCAAACACCTATTTATTTTTGTAAAAAAAAATTTTTAATTGGTTTTTATTTTTTTGGAAACAAAAAATCGAAACTGGAAGTGTTACCAAATGCTATCTTAATTATTACATTTAATGTGACACCCCTCAACTCAAGTGACGTCACTGGAGCTGAGTTGCATCGTAACCGCATCAAGACCCTGCTAGATTACATAGCAACTCTAGATATACACCTTTACATACATAAAACTTCAAAAAGTCATCCTTACAAAAAATTTCACTACAAAGTTCGACATGAACACAGTGGAAGTTTTAAGACAAAACATCTAATCCCCAAAATACGGATGCCATTGTCTTACGTTTCCTTTTGCAGGTCAGGCCATCTTCTCGTTTCCTTTTCTCGACGTTTCACCCTCGTTGACCTTTCTACCTAAAACATCACAGATAAGGAATGAGCGCAAATCACCCAGTGAAGATACACACGAGGATTAAAGCGTACAACAATGTGACAGTCTCGGGAGAAATAATAATCAACCCAATAACATCAAAGAATTAATAGTTCAATGAATGATGCAACATCAACCCAATGGCCAAGCGACATAAATATATTTTTCTTTTGTCAGACTGAGTGGCTTTAAAGCCCAACAGAACAACATTATCACCACCTTTTGTGAACAGAACTGACTGAACCGATCGACTGACTGACTATGCACGTGAACATTAAATTCTAACAGCCAAATTAAACATCAATGAAATACAAGCCATAAAAAGTCGTTAACATCATAATAAAGTCAAAGGCAATGTAGACTTCGACCTGACTAACTGGACTCGATAGACTTGACTCGCGCGTCATACATCTTTTTTGCGGGTGATCATATTTCACTAGCCTTCCTTTCATATAGTATCGCGTACTTCGGGATGTTCATCACAGTCTTAGGTAAATAAAAGAGACACCAAGCACAAGAAGGGAACTCACGAAGAGTGTTTGTGCCCCAATCACACTACTGCCAAATCACAAGTTACACCAATTGAACGGACTAAGGGACATAAGTTCACCTTTTGTCCTCGATCAATCAATTGCTCAAGCAAGAATTCCTAGTCCCAAAACCGACCGGTGTTCTACACCCTAACTGAAACTCTCGTCAACATAACTAAGAAAGACATCGGTACAATAACCATCAACATCTCATACTAGAGTGTATTATTCACCATATGACAACATTATTAATGGTAGATATGCTATGCGGAGCAATTCATAACATACAAGGAACCACATACCTTACATGGTTGGCTTTTAGCCGACGAACCAAGCAACCTCAGACTACCACGAGCAAGGTCACCTAGCCAAACAAAACCTTGCTCATTAGAAGCTAATCAACCATAAATACACATATATTTTACTCTTTTTCTACCAGTTATTTACAGTATTTTCTCTAGTGGCCGGTTATCCCAACCTGACAGCCGGGTCTTTAACCTAGCTTGGTAGTACACGAGTATTAATACCCTTCATCTAGGAGTACAAATCCCATTTCCCGCTTCCTGTTACTTAAAACTCTTAATTTAATGTATTCCCAAAATTTGGAGTCGACATAATAAAAATACCAAAACAACCCTCCCCCTGGGTGACAAAGTACCAAAATGCCCCTGATGGCCACTACCACCCAATTACCCCAAATTTGTTTCAAAACAACCTTTCAGATCTTTTACACCCCTTCCCAAACTAACAAGTCCTTTGAAAAATTTTATAAGAAAAATGACCAAAATATCCCTTTAGGTGGTAAATTACCAAAATGCCCCCTGAGGGTTCCTGGTATCGAAAAATCTCAAAAAAAACCTTAAAATGTTATTTTAAGTATCCTAAATTTATTTTTGAATTAAAACGTATTTTCTAAAATATTCGCCCAGAAAATCCCGAACTAGTGCTCAGGACCGAGTGCTTAAAAGCCAGTTCGGCCAAAAATAGTTATCGACTTTGGAATGGCCAAAAATTTTAAAAAATGGAACATCTCAATACACTAGGGTCCTCATAAAAGTTTCGCGTGAAATCGCTTTAGTTTGATATTTTAAATTTTACCGTAAAGTTTCATAAGAACCGTGCCCATTAACCTCCTTTCCAACCTCGAAGAAATCTGAATTTTTCCACAGTGCAAGTCTCCTAAAAAATAACTTGGGTCACTTTTTTGTACTTTGGCTAAATCTGACCCAAACTATTTTAAAAAATTCAAATTCCAACTGCTCAATTAATTTTCTACTTTTAGTGACATTTACGGTTACTATTTAAACTGAAACACATAGTGTTTCACCTAAAACACATATAGAGACACACACTTCATCTTCTACCTCCCTTCCCTCTCTGCTGAATGCATATACAAACACAATTTCCACACATTCACTCGTTGCCATACACAACCCCACCCTAACTCACTTTAATCCATACTTTAACACATTCTAACACGCACTTATACACATTAAACCACCCGAAATCCACACACCAACTCACCCGTAACACACCCACACACAAATTACTTAGAACACGCACTGAACACACACAAAACACTGAAACCCACTAATTTTCCTCCCTTTTTCCTCCTAAGCTCTTATATACAACATATGTGACATGAATTCACCATGATACACAGCCCCGAACGCATACCCACACACATATGCATTGAACAAGCTTCAACCAAATACCCATTAATTTTTTTTCATAAAAAAACTCCAAGTCGAAGGGATTACCCTGTTAGGGTTTGGAATTCTTTTTTTTTTCCTTCCTTTCTTCTCCCTTCTTCCTTTCTTCTTTCTCATTTCTTCTATGTTTCTCTTCTTCTTGCCCTCTCTCCTCTATTTTTCTTTCCCAGTCACTATTCCTTTTTTTCTCAAATTGCATTCCCCCCACTCCCCCCACTGAATTCACTTTCCAATTTTTTATTCAGACTCTATCCATACATTAGTTTATAATTTATTTTACTTAGTCACCATACACTCAACTAGGAGGTGGCATTCTTTGAACCATTTTCTTCAAGGTTTTGACACGTAATGTCAACTTTTCAAAAATTATAATTTGGCTCCCAAAGTTTTAAATTGCATTTTGACCCCATACTTTAGTAAAATTACACTTTGACCCCCAAAGAAATAAAAAAAGAGAAGAAGAGAAACAGAGATGGGTTTCGGCCATGAAGAAACACAAAAGAGGGGAAAGAGAAGAAGATAAACAGAAAGGGCTTCGGCCATGAAGAAAATCAAAGGAGGGGAAAGAGAAGAAAAGAAGAAATAAAACAGAGAGAAAAAGCTCGGCAGAGGGGAAAGCAAGGGGAAAGTAAGAGAAGAAGAAGAAGAAGAAGAAGAAAAATTAAGAGAATCCTAAGCGTAATTCTCTTCTTCTTTGGGGTAATGTTTATTGTGAATTTAGTGTGTATATGTGTGTATCTTCAGGGAGAGTGTGTATTTTCTGTATATACGTGTGTTTTGGGTGTGGGTTGTGTGTGTAATTATTTGTATATAAGGTGCACAGGGGTGTTGTTTGTTGGTGTACTAGGGTATGTGTAAGTGTGTATATCTGTGTGTGGGTAAAGGGAAGGGGAAAAGTGTGCTTCTGAAGTGGGTCTGTGTGTCTTTAACTGAGAAATGTGGGCTGCCGAACAGGAATGATGCACGAGTAATAGCTAAGCTGGGTTTAATTTTTGAACTCAAAAGTGTAACTAAAGATCATTTTATTCCAGCAGTGAATTTTCAAATATTTAAAAAATGTTTAAAATTTTATTTGGATGAAGTGCAAAACAGTAACCTCCATTATTTTTACGAGACCTACAATTGAAATTTTTTGGAATTTTTCTGAGCTTAAGAAGTACGGTAAATAATTTTATTTGAACAAGGAATTTTTTGATATTTCAAAAAAGTAATTTAAGTTATTAAATTTTGAATCTTTATAGCAATCTTATATAGCTAAGATAGTGTGTTATCTAAAATTCAAGAGTTTTTAATGTCGTTTGTTATTTTTAGCACTATTAGTCGCGTAGCGCTCGATCGCATATCGCATAGCGGTTTATTATTACAGCAATTTACTAAACTCTTTTTAAAGGTTATTTCTAAGCTAATTTTGACCAAGGGATGTAAAGTTACCCCTGTTATCATTATGAGACGCACACTGTAAAAAAATTTAGGATTTTTCGGTGTTTGTGAATAAAGCTAAATTAGGGTATCAAATAAAAGAAATTCCTGAATTATTTTGATGTAGCAAACTAAGTTATTTTAATCTAAAAATTTTAAAAAAACATATTTTATTAAGATGTTTCACTGTCTAAAATTTCGTGCCATTCCGAGAGTAATTGGTACTTTTAGCAAAACTAGCTTCTGAGCGCTCGATCTAGACACCTTAAATACTTTTTAGCCCAAAAAATGACTTCAGGATTCTTAAAATAGTGTTTCAATGTGTTTTAAGATTTTTAAGTGTCGGGAACCCCAAGGGGTATTTTGGTAATTTGCCATTCAGAAAGGGGTTATTTTGGTCATTTTACCTGGAGGAGGTACTTTAAGTAAATTCACATACATGAAGGATATTTTTGTGATTTTACTTATGAAAAGGCTGTTTTAGTGATTTAAGTGTGAGAGGGGTGTTTTTGATAATTTACACCTAAGATATATTTTGATAATTTTACATACTGGGTGAGGGGGGACACTTCGGGAGTATGCGTGAGTCAATATTGAATTTATAATATTATGGTGTAGACTGTATCCTAATGATTGGATTGTTCCGTTTAAGTTAAAGCAACAGATTTTTCGATTTGACTAGCTTATCTTCTGATCAAGGTAAGGGTTTCTATCTGAACCCTGGGTAAAGATTCTTATCCAAATCCTAATTTCGATAACTGGTGTTCGTAAGTTTGCTTTCAATTTTCTTATAGCTATTGTCAAACACTGAGATATGTATTTGATATTAGAATGTTATTGCCAAGTAAATCTTAATATTGAACCTGAATCGGTCGTTAGAAAATCTTATCGATGCCCACTTTATTTTACATGCTGAGCAAATTCAATAATTTTTTGTATTCGTTCTTCTGAATTTTGTGCCTAAATTCGATTACTATTCATAATCGTTCTTGCTATTTGTTTTTGACGATTCTTGTGTTGAATTATTGTGCTTAAATTTAATAACTGTTCGCAATCATTCTTGCTATTTTTTTTGTTTTTCTCAAATTATGAGTGAAGAATTATATCAGTATGCTTAATTGTTATTAAAACCTAAATTGTTTCAGTTATTTGTATTCATCATGGTGCTCATTTTATTACATGGTAAGCAGTGAATTTGTTGTTGATTATTTGATTGATGTTTCTATGTTGATGTTGGGAATCTGTTATGTGGGGAGGCATTATAAGGCTGGTTTGTTCTTGCATGGATCACAGGCTGGTACATAAATGGACTAGTATAGTACATCATGCATGTGTACACTTGTGAATCATTGCCTGAATGGCATTGCTTCTGCGCAGGATCAACATCTCTGAATTTGTTTACATTGTATCTTATAATGATTGTTTAAGAAAGATTTTCAAATGAATGTCTTGTTATCTAATTGAAGGGGATCAAGTAAAACTCCTCCCCAGATTGTGATCAAAGCGTCGTCTTAAACCCTTCCCTTGTTTCTCTTGAAATATTTGTGTTCCTTTTTAAACATTTGGGAAAATTATCATTGTATTCTAAAATGATGGCTTTAAAATGATCTGAAAATGATTGTGTTCGTATTTGGATATGATTGTTATGTTCATTTCAAAATTGGGATGATTGTCAATATTTGTTTTGGTGTCTGTCTAGGATTGTCTTTGGTCGTTTTTAGTAAATGTTTATGACTGATTATGATCATTTTGGAACTAATCAAACAATTTAAGACTATCAAAATGTTTTAAAACATCAAATGCATTCTTATGAATCAATTTTGTAATTCATTCAATTGACCTTATACGACCTTACTGGCTTTTAAAAGCTCACCCTTCATTTGACTCCCTTATGCAGGTAATGATTAGCTGTAGCATGCTTGAGAATGGGTTTAAAGTCTGTGTGAGATTTCGGTGAGCCCATCATTACTGTATAATGAGACCTCTGCATGGGTAGATAAGATCAACTCGTTCTATAAGAACTCGAGTTTGTAAAGAACCTAAGTTTTAATAGTCTAAGTTTAACCAGTTTTGTAAATCTTGTACTTTGAAGAATTTAAATTGATGTTTAGTTAGATTGTAATAACTCTTTGTAAATTAAAGTGGTATTTTTTGGGACAAACTTAACTTTTTCTTAACATTGATATAAAATTTTGAACTACAGTATATTTTATTGTTTAATGTCGACATGTATTTTAGAGATGAATTAATTTTAAGCATTGGTATACTTTTTAGTGACAATCAAACTTTTAGTAGCGGCCTACTTATTAGCGATATTTTGTCAAACGAGATATCATAATAACTTGTTAATAAATTTTCTTAATGCATAAATTATCATAAAGATGTATTGTTGGACCATTTTCGCGATGATAAATTGGGGTAAGAAGATTAAGCGACAAAAAGATGAGAAGGGTTTTCTTGTTTGTGTATAACTAGGGTTTTTATTTTTAAGTATAAATATATAGCAATCTCTCTGGCAACCGTCCAAAGCTCTCTGCAGTCACAACCATTAACGAGAGAGAGAGAGCTCTTCAGGGAAGGGATTGGAGGATTCTTCTTCCGGTGAAGTTTTTTTAGTAAGATTTCCTTAAAAATTTATGTTCTTATCTATGTATATATTATGAGTTATGGCTGTTACGTACACACACACACACACACACACATATATATATATATATATATATATATCTACGTATGGGTTGGATCTGTGTTGACATGGTTTGGGTTTGTGAGAGTTTTTGTGTGGGAGAAGAAAAGAAAAGGGTCAATGCTGTGAGGTAGTGGATGTCGCCGTGGTGCGTTATCTTACATGTATGTGAGATTGTGTAAACTTTGAGAATTTGTTTAATGGGTCTGCCATGAGTTTAGTCTGTGGGATTGTGGATGCATGGGTATAGAAGTTGTGTGCCCTAGAGTGTATTCGTAGGTGTTATGAGAGAGGGAAATAAGTGGCTGTCGTAAATGCTGTGTTGAGGAACACTCGTGCGTGGGTTAGAGTTGTGTGATATGGGTTGTGAAGAAAAGAGATGAGGGAGTGGATGATGTGTATTCTATGTGTGCTGTTGTGAGGATAGCTGAACAAACAAGAAGAACACCACAGCATGAGGCAGTGGGTTCAATGGCCACCATGGCCGTGAATTTATGGGTTATCAGTGAATGTAAGGGTGCAGCTGGGTTAGGAGTTTGTGGATTTTTGTGTGTGTGAGTTAACTGTGGTGTGTGTACCCAGTAAAAAAGAGTAGCTGTAAATGTAAATATATATGTAGGTCAGTGTATGTGAGTGTTAGTAAGTGTTTGAAGGGTGAGTTGTTTATATGTATGGTGAATGATATGTGACAGCAAGTGTGGGTATACATGTAATGCATGAGAGGAAAATGAAAGGGGTGATTAAAGCTGTGTTTTTATGAAGGAATGGAGGCAGCTAGAGTGTGCGTTTGTGATGAAGGTATATGGCCCTACGTGTGAAGTTCTGTGAGTTGGTTCAGTGTGTGGTGAGTGTATGTGTGATGTGGTGTGTGTTTGGTGCGTGCTTTGTGTTTGTTAACTGGTGTTTTGTGTGTGTGATTAATGGGTGTAGTGCATGGGTGACTGAGAGTTGAACAGGAACACCAAAAAAAAAAGGAGAGGACAGAAGGAATCACGACAGTGAGTGTAATGGGTTTAGGAGTGGGTGTATATATGTGTGGTTGCATGAATGTGTGTGTGTGTTGTGCATATAATGTGGTGTTAGTGTGTGCATGGGTATGCACTAGTTTGTGTATATGTGAGTGTTGAAAGGAGAGGGAGAGAGTGAACTGTATTGGGTTTTGGAAAAAGTGTGTGACTAAACATTGGGTTGGTGTGTATAGTGTAGTGAGGTGAGTGTATTTATATGAGTGTATGTGTGTGTGAGTGTCTCAGTGTGTGAATATTGCATGCATGTGTGTGTCTATATATATATGGTGTGTGTGTGTGTGTGTATAAGTGTGTGCATGTGGGTTTTTAGAGAGAAGTAAGAACCATAAGATGGTTTAGGTTTAGAGGAGAAGAGAACTGTTAAATCGATTAGAGAATAGAAGTGTAAGAGCCGTGTGCATGTGCGTGTATACAGGTTAGTGTTGGTATGGCGCGAACATATGAAAGAGTACAAAGATGTTTAACATGTGAAAATTTACAGTATTATTCTTTAGGCTATATTAGGATTAGGATTTGTGGCAAAATTTTATAGTTTTATGAAATCGTTTGTAATAATTATATTTTCTGCAACTTTAGACTTATAAAATTCTTTTGAGCCTTTAAATAGAGGTGTCAATAGGCCGGGCTTGGGTTGGCCCAGCCCAAGCCCAACGGGCCTCCAGCGAAATCGGGCAGGGGCTGGGCCTGGTGTCTGGAAAACGGGCCGAGCCGAGCCCGGGCTTGAAATGTGGATATATGGGCCAATCCAAGCCCTAGCCCTAGGCCCAAAATTTAGGGCCGAGCTTGGGCCGGGCCCAGGCCAAAAAAAAATATTTTTTTGGTTCCGAACTCCTTGTTATTTATTTGCATCAATGGCCAACAAGAATACATGAAATTAATTAGTTGAGATTGATACATTAATTCTCGAGACGATCTTAAGTAATAACTATAGATTTTGACTAACAGTTTTTTCTCTCTACTTTGTCTCATATACAAAATTTTATTATATATATATGACTCTCATATGTATATAGGATGATTATGAGTGAGTATAAAAGAATCTATGATATTAATATATTGTGTTTGTCAGAAAATAAGAAGTAAGTGATGCTAGAATTTATGAATGTATGCAAATTATTAACGTCCATATAGAGTTAAATTGAAGATAAATATGTTCATAGGCTCCTTTTATCCAGGCTTGGGACCGGCTGCTTGTAAACAAACAGGCGAAGTTACCTATTTTTTTATATATACGGAAAAATATCTATCTTGCTTGTAAAAACTATTATATATATATATATATATATATATATATATATATATATATATATATATATATTATATGAAAAAAACTATATTTTGTGAAAAATTTTATTCTTAAAACTTAAGAGAAGGAAAATAAAAAGAAATTACCTAATCATCCGGAAGTACTTCAATATCCGAGTCACTGCTCTTCCTATCATCAATCGGTTTATCTTGCTCGCGGTATTTCGCATCAAGATAATCCTTCCAACATACACATAGCTCGAGCGACTCGGGGTTAAGACGACTCCTCCTGTCATCCAAAACCCTCCCGCTCGCTGAAAATGCCGACTCTGAAGCAACCGTGGAGGCTTGCACTGGCAGTACATCCCGTGCAATTTGGGATAAAGTTTTATACATGTTTTGATTTTGTTTCCAAAAATTTAACAAATTAAAATTAACCTGTTCTTGCATTGATAAATCAGAATAATGATCAGTATTTGAATATACACCAATCTCATTAAAAGAGGAAAAAGTAGACGAACCTGCCGAATTAGAAGTACCTTCACCTGGTAGTTGTCTTGCTACTAGATGTTCAAAGCCCTTAAGGTATGGCGCATAATACCTCTCAGCAGTCGATGATGAAGCTCGCCCGCGCACGTCAGCAGAATTACGATAGAGGTTGAACAGTTCCTCAAATGTCTTGCTCACTTTCGCTGTGAGTGCGGTTGTGTCCTCTACTGGGTAGCACATTAATCTCGATATCTCTTGTATCGAGACGTTCACGCCATGCAACTTTAACCTAGGATCTAAACAAGTAGCCACAGCAAAAACAACAGGCAGTTCACTCCAATATTTATTAAACTTTTTATCCATCACTTTTACTATTTCCTTAAAGGGTCCTATATATCTCCATTTTGTTAACATTGTAGCCATCTTGAGAATTTCTATTACAGCGAGAGGAGAGGTGGGATAGTACGTACCAGACAATAAATTGGTAGACGTGTAAAATACCTCCAAAAATTCAGCTAGGTATGTGGCCATCTGCCATTCCTCTTGAGTTGGCAAGCCGGCTGGGAACAAGGTTAGTAGAAAATGCGTATAGACTTCTCTGTATGCCAGAATGTGTAAAAGCATATGGTATGTAGAGTTCCACCTGTGGACCACATCTGTAACTGCTCTCCTGCGAGGCATATTATATTCAACACACAACGTTTTAAATTGTTGTGTTCTCGGACTCGAACTATTAACATACGCTGTCATACCCCTCATTTTGACAAGAATATCTCCTGCAGCAGCTAAACCATCTTGAACAATTAAATTAATTATATGACAAACACAACGAACATGAAATAATTTACCAGAAAGTACAGGTTTGAGGCTCTCCTCTAAAGCATCAACAGCAGCTGTATTGTTAGAAGCATTATCAAAACTAATACTCATAATCTTATCCTTTAATTTAAACGTGGTACATGCTTTTAATATAATAGTAGCAATGTTCATTCCATCATGCGGAAAAGGAAAGAGCTCGAAAGCGATGATTCTCTTGTGCATAATCCAATCTGCATCAATCCAATGGGCCGTCACACAAGTATAACTAACAAAAGTAAACGGAGATTGCCAAATATCAGAAGTAAGACTAACTTTACCGTCAAAATTATCGAAATAATCGATCAAGCGTGCTTTAGCAGCATTATACTGTCGGAGTGCATCGGATCTAGTTGTGTTTCTATGAACCTTTTTGTACAAAGGTTGAACGTATGTGTTCATATATCTAGAGTGCTTAGCATTATCGGCAAAAGAAAAGGCTTGTTCATCGTGAATAACAAATTCAGCGAGACCGTCTCTTTGCTCTCGCTGATTATAAACAAATAACTTACCGTCAAAAGATAACTGGTTTCGACGTGGCCTTGTCGAGGTGCACACTGAGGGTAATGCCTGTTAAGATGTCCATTACCACTACCAGACGAAAATAATTTAGCACAGTACTTACATCGAGCTTTTCGGATGCCGTCCACCATAACTTCATCAAAATGATTCCAACACTCGGTTTTTTTTTTCCTTTTGGACTTCTGGCTCATTACCGGAGGCATTGCTCGGCCCTTCTTCATCATGACCAGGCATAGGGTTAAGATTATGCCACGGAGTAGTAGCTTCGCCAACCGAGCTGCGTCCTTGACTATAATGCGGGGGTCTTGTCAAGGCGTGTATTCAAGATCTGGAATGTTTTGATTGAACTCCCAATTGGCTTGGGTATCTATCATACAGCCTGTACTCATTCGTCCAGGAACGAATGGTTGTGGTGGTGCTTGGATTGGTGTTTGTGATGGCCGTGGTGCTGGCGCTTGTGCTGGTGGTGGTGCTTGTGATGATGATGATGTTTTTCGTGATGATGATCCACGCTTCAGTTTCTTCAGTAATCCAGCCATATTTGACGCTAAACTTTTTTACTAGATTGGAAAATAAAAATAGTAAGAGTAACTAAATACACAAGTATAAGAGTAGTAATTAGTAATTAGAAATAACAATTAAAAGAATTAAAGAGTAACAAATGAATCACTGAGGGTAATTTGAAATTCAAAATTGGAGAGAGTTAGTAATTAAAAAGAATTTAGTAATAGTAATTAATAAATCAAAATTCACTAATTACTAATTACTAGACAAAAGAATTAGAGAGTAACAAATTAATAAGAGGAGTAGTTAGTAATTAGAATTTAGCAAAAGTAGTAATTAGTAAACAAGAGTAATAATTAGCAAGAGTACTAATTAGTAAATAAGAGTAGTAATTAGCAAGAATAGTAATTGGAGGGAAAATAGTAGCAAAGCTTGTAGAAATGTAGAATGTTTAGATAAGAGAGAGTAAGAAGATTGGTGTGAAAAATTAGAGAGAAATTGTGTGAATTTATAGATTTTTGAAACTTCACAAAAGACCAAAATGCCCCTAAAAACTATCCGTTTATAGTTGTTGGGGAGAGTAAGAGTGTTAAAACCTTTAAAAGAGTTGGAAAAATTAAGTTGGACCAAAATACCCCCCAAACTAGCCGTTATATTGCTGTTGGGGGGGGGGGTAAAAGTGGAAATTAGGAAAATAATGTGGTATATAACCATTGGGGGGAAAGGGGGGGGGAATTATATTTCAAAATCATGGGGCCTTCCAGATCCGGGCCAAGCCCGACCCTGAAAATCCGGGCCAAACCGTGGCTTTTTTCTGGCCAGGGCCAGAACCGGGCTTTTTCAGGCCAGCCGGGCCTGGCCCTGGCTTTTTTCCAGAATTTCTTGGCCTAGTCCAAGAAATTCTTGCCCAAAGCCCAAATATCTCCCAGAACTTCGAGTAAAGAACCAAATATGAAACTTTCATTCGAAGGTAAACTCTTTTCATTCGACTTAATCGTTCAGTGCCTTTCATCCTGTCTTCAAAAATACTTTTTGGTCGAAGCCAAGAACTTTCGGTTGAAGCCAAAAGTTTTTGGTCAAAGCCAAGAATTTTCGGTCAAAGCTAAGCCTTTCAAGTCGAAGCCATAGTTTTCAGTCGAAGCAAAATTTTCAATCGAATGAAAAGAAGTTTTTATTCGACTCAATCTTTTAGTAGCTTTAACATCTCTCAACTCTATCTTTTCATTTGAATGAATTTACGATTCATTCGACTGAATTCTTCAGATAAGTACTTTAATTCGAATGAACTTATTTTTCATTCGACTCAAACTCTGAGTTTTCCCTTTTTAACGGTTCATTTCTCCTCTAGTATAAAAAGGGACCTTGAGAGAATTTATTGCTAACTTTTGCCAATCCTTGTGAACTCTCTCTAACTCTTCTCAGAATACTCTATCTTCTTATTTCACACATTCATCTATTCTCTATTGAGTGAGTTCATTGTTTGAGAAAGTTTGTTGTAAGTTTCTTGGTTTGATTCTTGAAAGAATATAGATCTTCCCACCTAAGAAAGCTTTGCCTTATTTGTATTCACTGTAATATCTACTCAATAAGGAGTTTGTTATTGTTTCTCAATTGTAAATCATTTTTCATTTGTAAATTGTTGAAAACCTTAGAAGGGTTTTGGAATCTGTACTGCGTTTGAGCTAGCACCCAAAGCTAGCTAGTTAGTGAAAGGCTTGAGTAGGTCTCCCTTGTGTGGAGTGCTCGGGGACTAGCTGTAGGCTGGTGGGGCCGAACCAGTATAAATCTCTATGTTGATTTATAATTGTTAATCCTGTTATTACTTTGTAAATTCAGTTTTAAATTTTTGCTTAAAGTTGTAAACACCTATTCATTCCCTAGATGTGTTTAGGGACCTACATTGAAGTATATAGAAAACCCTAAATTTGAGCACAAGATTTGAATGGAAAAACTGGCCAGCTTTGTTACTTAAGTCTGTTAAACTCATTGACTAACAGTGCAATTTTTTACAATTTATTTTTGGCACTCCCAGCTCTCTGACTAACCGGTCAATTTTTGACATGTCATATTTGTCTTTCTAACTCTCTGATCAACTAGTTTGTTTTGGGCCCCCTTAGAAAATAAAAAAGATTCTTGCATTTGCAATTCCTTTGACTTCATGTAGTATGAGTAAGTGTTCAAAGATTTGTCCTTGTCATGTGTGTACTTTGCACATCGTGTTGGTGAATCTCACACCCTTGCGAGTGTAATACTCAACTCTATGGTATTGCACATATCAATTTGAGATAGACTGATATATTCTACATTCAACGACTAGCTGTCTTTAGACATTGTTAGTTTCGACTCTGAGTATTGTTTCGGAAAACTCTCATCTTCGTATCTAAGCGACCAACTTGAAGGCGTCGTTGGCTCCGACTCTTAAATATGTCTTGCTTTTATCAAACTATCAGCTGCTCGAGCACACCGTTGCTCTAGCTGTAATGCCCCGATATTTTAACGGATTTATTTAAAAAAATTTAATGACAAATTTTTATTGTCGACATTTTATTTAACAACTTTTAGCGGTGATTTATTTTGTTAGCATAGGTACACTGATTAGCGACGATTAGTGAAGCAAGGCTATGAAACAGCTTGTAAAATTTTTCCTATTATATTAATTTATTGTAAATAATTATTTGGACCTTTTCTTGATAGTAAAAAGATTCGGGTAACATTTAAAATAACTAACAAAAATATAATGGGGTATTGGTCATTTTTCTTTTTAGGGTTTTATATTTATACCCTATTATGAGAGATTGAGCAGTCGTCCCTCACGTTGTTGTTCTCTGGTTTTCCACGACAAAGAGAGAGAGAGAAAGAAGGCTTGCAGAAAAAAGTTTCCAGCGATCGAAAGTATTTTTTTCGATTAGTTTTCTAGACCCTTTTTTCCTTTCTTATTTAGTTAATGGAATATGGAAATTAAAGTGGGGGCATGGAACTGCTGTGAGAGGTTTTGTGATCAGGGGGCTGCGATTTTGAAAAGGAAATAATTGTTGATGCTTGTATGGTATATAAACAATTGTGAATTAAAGTTGAGTTTAGATGGGTGTCAAAGTATTGTGCAAAAAGGGGTTCATGAGGGGTTGTAGTGTGGTGACAGCTTTAGGTTATCGTGGTTGAGCGATCGAGAGGAGGGGGTAGCAACCATGGCTGCCATGAGAGGAAGAGGTAACTGAGCAGCCATGGGTTATTGTGGGTTTGCAAGGGACTGTCATGAGACAGTTTGTTGTAGGTGCAAATATATGTAAGGGTATATGGATTTGTGTGAGTGAGTGATCTGCCATGGTATACATATGGTGCGTGAGATCATTGGTGTGGGTTGTGCATTCGCATGTGTGGGTTTTAGAGAGAGAAAATAACCATAACAGGGCTGTGGGTATGCGAGCTAGAGAGAGAGAGAGACATGCTGTGTGGGTGCATGAGTTATGGGTTGTTGTTGTGTGTGTAGCCTGTATGTGTGTATAACTTGTACATGTGTGTATATATACAATATATACAAGCATGTGAGTGGAACAAAGTTGTGTTTTGTACATGAATGTGTGTGTTAGTTTGGCGTGTGGTGAAGCTGCCAAGAAGGCAGCTATGTGCGTGTGTGCTTCGTGTGAGTTTGTGTGTGTGTTTTGAAAGTGCAGTGAAAGTGTGTGACTGTGTGTGTGAGGCTGCAATGTAGAGAGAGAGAGTGGGAGTGCAGCTGGTCGTGGTGAGTGCTTTGTGGGTGTTGTGTGCATTATTGTGTGTATATTTGTGTGTGTAAGGTGTGTAGGAAGTGGGCGTGTTTGCGTGCTTGAATGGGCGTATGTATGTGTTTATTGTGTGCAACATAGTGTTTGTGTGTAAAGGAGTGTGTGGGTCTGTAAAGGGTAAGTGCAGTAGTGCATTGTGAATATAGTTATGTGCATGGGTGTTTGATGTGTGCCTGTGAGTGGGATGTGTGTGTGTTTTAATCTAACTATCAGCGTGAATGTGTGTGATGGGTGTATTAGTGGAGGTAGAAGATGGGTCAATGAGTGGGTAGCTGTGTAGCTTTGTAGCTTTGTGGGTGGGTTTTGCACAAAGGAGAGAAGCTACTGGCATGAGACAGTAACTGTGTTAAGTGTGAGTGTGTGATTTTTGGGTACATGTGTGTGTATAATGGGTGTTGGTATAATGGGGGTGTGTGTGTGGAGTGAAGAAATGCGTGTGTATGTGAGTGTCGTGAGCTGTGAGGGTCTGTAAATGAGATAGAGGCTGAGTATAGTGAACAAGAAGAGAAGTGCGGTGGGGGTATTGGGTTAGCATTGAGTACGACGCGAGTATTCGGTAGTGTACAATGATTGTTAACACGTAAAATGTTAAAGTACAATACTTTAGGCTCTATTAGAAATTGTGGCAAAATTTTATAATTTTCTGAAATCATAAGTATTTTTAATATTTTCTATAAGCTTAGACCTGTAAATTCTTTTGGATCCTTCAAACTCATGAAAATGTTATGGGAAAATTAAAGTGACGTTTTATGATATAAATAAGTCCCAGTTTGATTTTGATAATTTTTGGAGTTGATTTGGTGTCGTTATCGTATCGCACTGATTTTAGCAAAAATGAAAATTTTAAAAATAATGCCTTTTAAATTTTGATGTCAATTTCTATAATTTTATACATATTTTATGGTTCTTACAAAAATTATGAACTTATAATTTTAGCTCAAATTAATTATGGCTATTTATGGATTTTTCTTACAATTAAAGAAATTAGTTTAATTAAAAAATATTCAGTATTTCAGAAAATTTATATTTTGACTTTTTATAATGTTTTAATCTATAAAAGGGTTTAGTTATAAATTATTATTAATTATGGGATATCGTTATGCGTAAGGGTGAGCATTTAAACCGTTAAAACTGATTTAACCTTGAAAACCGAACCAACCAATCCTTTATTTTCAAACCGACCTAAAAATCAATCGGTTTGGTTTTTTTTTTTGTTGCCAAATCGAACATTCGGTTTGGTTGGTTCTGTTCGAATTTTTTTGAAACCGCATAAACCGAACCAACCGTATATAATATAACATATCTATATTTATACATAATTCTAGTTATTTTTTTTATTAATTTTAGTTATCTAACCACTCATATAAAATCCGATAAACTCTAAATCTCTTGATGTAACTTACCTTTGTCACTCGCCGCTTACATCTTACTAAGTATTATTAATTATGATAAATTAATTCAATTTTTTTGAAGCTTATTAGCATATATAATTTATTAATTTTTGTGCCTAAATTTGCCATAAATTGAATTTGACCCAAACCGATTAAATTGTCCAAACCGATCGTTCAATCCGTTCAACCCAGAAACCGAACTGTTCAACCACGGTTTGGTTTTTTCTCCCCCAAACCGAGGTTGGTCCGTTCGATTTGGTATTCAGCCTTCAAACCGAACCGTGCTCACCCCTAATTATGCGTTAAGGACCGTACATGATTTTCAATTAGGTTGGTCGTGTGCAAGACCCGCTTTGAGTTGCGCGATTTCGGAGTTAGAAGTGAGAACGTGGTGGGTAGTTGATATTAGGTTTATATTATTGTAGAATAGATTGTGTTCTAACAAATGAATTGCCAATCTAGGCTCATTCAGAAAATTTTGATCGAGGTTGCGTAGCATTGTATAACTTGGATCAAGGTTCTGATTTTCAAATGCTATATTATAATAGTGTTAAAAACTACATTGAAAGTTGAATTTTGATTATTATATAAATGTTTCTAAATTGCCCACGAAATCCTAATTTGAGCCTTAGAGCATCTGGTTAGAATTCATTGTTCATTTCATCTGTTTATTGATTCGCTCATGCATCGTAAAGCATTTTCAATTCTATTTAGTCCTTCTCAATGTTGACATGAGTTAGTAACTGAGTTATAAGGAAGGTCTGCATTGATGGAGTTATAAGGATGGTCTGTTGGTTGGGTTAAGCTAGTACCTAAATGGACTAGTCAGTGTACATATGCATATATAAAGCGTATCGAACACTGCAGGGGTGACTTTGCTATAGTGTACTGCTCATGTTCAATATTTTCTGTTTTTGTTTTATTACACCTGAAGTGTTTTGAAATGATTATTGATTTAAGGGATTGAGTTGATACTCATCCCTATGTTTATATTGAAATGCTGTGGTTTTATTTGAAAACCCTTTTAAAATTATCATTTGATTGTATATAGAAAATCATTTGAATCGCTTTGTTTCTCCATTTTAAAAGTTATTATTTGGTTTAAATGTAAAATCGTCTGAATCGTTTTTGCTTGTTTTTAAATCCTCGATCAGCTTTACTAGGCTTTCAAAAGCTCACTCGTCTTTAACTTCCTTTTTACACGTGATAAGTAGCAATTAAGTTGCCCGAATAAGGATTAGAGCCGAGCAAGGGCAATTAAATTTTGGTATTGATCGTTAGACTCCTGCGTGGGTGAATGTTATTGTTTAAACTTTTAAGACTTAGATTGATTTTTCACCTACATTATTTTACGATGATTATGATTAATGGTTTAGGTGCTCTGACAGTTTATTGCATTATTTTTATTGAAGTAGAGGATATTATTGTTTTAGTGAACTGATCGAGCAAGTGTTTAGCGTTCCGGAATTCCAGGATGTTACACTAGCACTCGGCCAAATCCTCACTTTGCCCATCGACACTAAAATCAATTTGGTGGTTCGGTAACAGATGAAATTATTTTTTGTGGTTCTAGACGAACACTAAAATCGAAATAATGACTCCGGCATCTAGCAATATTCCCTCTTGTCTGTCAATCATCCAAATTGTTTTGGTGGCTTTAGTAACCGACAAGATTGCCTTTCTCGTATATCTAGATGACCAGTGTTGGTTACTTTGCTGCAACTTTCATCTTTAGTGTTGGTATTTGAAATCATAACAAGTTTCTTTGGTCGCTAAAGGTTGGACAAAATCCTTTTCTTTAGATTTAGTAGCATTTTTGGGGCATTGTAGGAGGTTACTTTGCTGCAAGTTGAGGTCATTAAGATTTTATCATGTGGTGTTAGTGCTCTTGATTGCCCTATTGAGGTATTAGCATTTCGTATGGTTTTGAAGATCCCGGGACATGGATGCTAATTATATTGGACACTCTTATTGAATTTGTCTTCTCCTTTGCATCTAATCAACAATATATTTTGATACTATACACAGCCTTGCCATCAACGAGGCACACTTTTATTCAAAACATGTCCACCATTCTGCAAAATCAACAAAGCATTCCCATAATAACGCGTTGCCAATAGTTGTGTCTTGGAAAATCACCATGACTTCCATGAATCGTTGAATAACATTTCCTCAACCTTCCTATCATCCATGAAGAGGTAATAAATCATATTCCCTTTCATGAAAAGAAAGTTTAACGTGAATACGAATGTGATCAAGGTTAATTAGCATCATAGTGAAATGGCTCTTGAGGTGACTACCGACCATCACATAGTCTATTTCAACTTAAATGCCATCTGTTAAGCCCATGTTCGACGACCTGGAATTAATGCACAGATGAAAATGAACGGTGCTTCCCTACAACTCCAATCCATTTTGAGCACAATCCTCGCATCAATATGTTGTTATTTATTTATTCATTGATTTAAACATCAATATGTTATTGAAAATTCCTGTTCTGATGACCTCTCCTGCCGAGACCTCTTCTACAGTTGCTGCCATAGGAAAGTAAAAGAAATAGCTCTTTTCTAACTATCTTGTTTTCATTTTCCTTAGCTCTTTCCCACATCTTATAATTGACAAAGGGATAGGGTTTCTTGTAATTGTTGATTAAGCACAAATTTAGGTGGAGCTTACAATAAATATCTTAAAGCTTTAATCTTTCATCAATTAATTGTATTACCATCATACAAGGAAGAAGATTGTAGTACTCATGTTCAATTTTCTTGTGTTTGATTTGTTGTCAAAGTGTTTCTAGAATAAGCGTGTTAAAATTCAGGCATGTTCTTCATCATAATTCGCTAAAGAACCTACAGACTTATGGATCCTGAACTAGAACATTTACCAGGATCGTTTTTCAATTTGAAAATTAGACTTACAAGAAAAATCTCTCGCATAAACAGATGACGTAAAATAATCTGTTGAGATAAACACTTTTTTTTTGTTTCTAGAACAATTCAATAAAACTGTTTGATGTTTCCTTTGCCAAAATTATCCAAATCTTTCTAAGTAAAACGGTTGAAGTGATTACTACATTAGCTCAACTGATTTTGAAACCAGTTAACTGAAATTACCTATATAGCTGAACTATTTTCACAAAACAGTTTAACCATATTTTATTTTCAACTATTTAACAACCATAGCAATTTATTTGTTATAGTCGAACCGTTACTATATCTAAAACAATGCAGTTGTTTGCAAATAGTTCAACTGGTTTTTCTTCAGAAATTAGTTCACTTGACTTGAGGTTTGTGCAATTATTTAGTGGTTGATTGTGTCCAACTATTTTGGAAAAATAGTTCCATTGGTTTATATTTCAAGCAAAATAGTTTAATTGGTTCTATATCAGTCCATCTGATTTATGTGAAGAATTAATCAGTACAATGTCTTGTTTAAACAATTTCAATATCAGTCAATTACTTCCAGTGAAACCGTCCAACTGTAAGAGAAAATTCAAGTGCTTGCCATCTTTGTGCACTTTGCGATTTAAAACCGATTCCTTTTCTCTTGCTAAATAAGCCCTTATTTTTCCTTCGAGAATACCTCTTTTAGATATTTTACTTTCACCCCTATCTTTTTGGAAATATCTTAATATTATCTAGAGTGAGAATGTCTTTCAAGAGATCCCACTTTGAGCGTTGATATCAATCTTCCCACAAGAGAACTAAGCTCATACTTGTTCTATCATAATTGCGAATACTATACCGTATGTGTACCGTTTTTTTCTGAAATGGTACGTATCGGTACCAGTATTGTCTAGGTACCGTCTCAGATTTTGCATCAATAATGTAAATATAAAGTATTCATACATTAGCAAACTAAAATTACATATGCATATTTTATCCCTCACAACACCTTTAAAGCTTGAATTACCACCTTTTTCAACTAAACTTTTTGTTTCTAAATAAGCTATTTGTTCCCACATAGTGGCACAAGGAACAAATAACTTATTCAATTGAATTACCTCCTCTAAAATAATCCCTCTTTTCAATAATCTCTTAGCAAATTCTTATAGAAGAATAAGTTGCTTGTTCAAAAATGACATCTTTGGGTTCAATAATAAATTGTTTGTGTGCGCATCTGCGTAAAAAATGTATACAACAATACATCATGTAGATAAAAGAATATAATGAAAATTTCGAACTATGATGTAAATTAAAGTTAAGAAGAAAAGTAAAAGCAAAGTTAAAATGTTGATGAAGATCGAAAACTTATAAAAGAAAGATTTTGTGAGTTCTAATAAATATTGTGAGGAAGAGGCTACAGAGATTTTGATCAATATAAAAGAATGAGTTAACTACGTCATTGACCACTGTACTATTGGGCAAATTCTACTTTGGTAACTGGATTTCGATTTGTGTCAAAGTGACCACTGAATTCTTCAATTGAGCCTAATCAAATCATTATGTTAATTTTAGACATCCACATGCCTGCTAATTTCATTAAGTCAGCGGCAAATCTGTCACTTTCAAAATATTTTAGGTTTTTGTTTTATTTTTTTAATTTCTTTCCTTTTTCTTCTATTTTCTTCTTCTCTTCCTCCCTCCACCGCCTACCTAGCCCACTAGCAGCCGACCACCACACCCAAGCCTCGTCTCACACTCCAACAGCTCTCGACACCCCATCCAAGCCTCGATATGGTGTGTGACAATGTGCGCGATTCAGTATGTGTGTGTGACACTGCCTTCTCGTGCTCCTCCATCCACGACCACCTCGAGGAACCTCAAGCAATTCCTAACCTAGTCCTCAAACAGTAATTCGAGAGCTATGAGGAGTAACTCGAGCGTAATCGACTCATTGTTAACCAGGATCGTGAAGTCGGCTGTACACGCAATTAAATCGGCAGGTTATGGCAGGGGCGTTTGAATTTTTTGCTTATGTGTATGAGATTGGGTGTTTGTGTATGGGCGTGTGTTCTATGTGTGTGGTGTGGGGTGAATTGGATCGTAAGAGAGTCTGTGTGTGTGGTGTGTCGGGTGGGGGCTGCGGGTGAGGGCTGCGGGTGGGATGAATTGGATCAATAGGAGTGCCTGTAGTTATGTGGTGAACTGGATCAGTGAGTATGACGTTGAGGGGCAGGGTGTTGCCGTAGTGTGTTTCGTGTGGTCTAGACGTGGCTGTGCTAGGTGGATTATAGTGGTGTTAGGTTGGTGGTGTGGTTGTGCTCCATGGTTGGTGGTGGTGTCGTATGGTGATGATGGGCTTGAAGAGAAACCAGGAGATAGGGCTTGAAGAGAAACCATGAGATAAGTAAAGAAGAAGAAATTGAAATGACATATTACCCTTGGATAAAGTCACTTAACGGACTTAGGGCTAACAGAGCCTAACAAAGTGACTTGATTGGACAAATTAATAAATTCAGTGGTTACTTTGATACAAATTAAAGTCCAGTGGCCAAAGTAAAATTTGCCTAATAGTACAGTAGTCAATGGCGTAATTAACTCTAAAAGAATCTAGGGTGTTATCTATTTAGTCTTTATATGTTAAATTTACTAAATTCTCCAAAAAATTTTGCAACTTTTATATGTTTTAAAGAACCGGTACAAAACACAATGTCTAGACCGGTACATAGTTCTTGACATGTATCATCTGTACAGGCCAGCACAACCAGTACAAAGCATTATTTTGACCGATACGAAATGTAAAGGGATACCGTACTAGTAGAAAGCAAAAACAGGTTGTACCGGCTGGTGCGACCGGTACCGGTTGGATTGTGCAGGAATTTGTGCTAGCACCCAAAGCTAAGAAAATAATGTAAGGATCGGGAAGTATTCCCTTATGTGGAGTGCTTAATTACCGGACTTCGATAGATGGAGCCGAAATGATATCAATTTATGTGTTATTTGCTTCTTGTTTTTGGGAAAATATATTTTGTCTGGTACTTAATTTTCCATCAACACCTATTCACCCTTCGAGATGTAACAAGGGACCTGCATCTACTTGTTTGTCTAATGTGGCTTAAGTACTCTTCACTAATGTTAGTGTTGTAGTGAACTATATACATGCATAATGCTAGTTATTGTCAATAGTATATAGCTTCACTTATTTGGTTCCGACAAGGATTTCAAAGGCAAGACACTCTCTAGTTAGTAACATGCCAAGTGGATGTAACATTTGACTCACCTATTGATCGGGATACTGATGATCACTATAATTTCTTTACCACCAGAGGTCGTATTTCAGAGCATAATGGCTATTTTCACCTCCTAATATGCTACTCCATTATTTGTCGCAACAAGGTCAACTTTTGTCCCTTAAGAACTCTTTCAGCAACAAAAGATAAGAAAAATCATATAAGAAAGTGAAAATAGATTTTTATAGCATAATTTGTTACACTCTATGTTCTCATGATAATTTGACTTACTGGGCTTATTAGCTCAACATCCATTATTTACCATCATATTGCAGAATGAGATTGCATTTAGCAAGATTAGAGCTGAATTGTTAAGAAGAATATGCTTTTTTTTGGTGAAAAATTGGATTAAAAGGTTTATGTATGAAGAATTGTCCATGAAATACATCAAGGGTGTGTTTTGTGCCTTAGATAAGAGCTTCAGATAGGATAAAAATAATCATATCCGACATTTGGCCACACATTTAAGGTGCTGAGAACATATTCGACTGATTTCTATTATCCCACTAGAATGAAATAATTCTATACCCTAGGGGGGATAATATTTTATCCAAGCACTTGAGTTAAAATCAATGGGCCAATAAGAGAAGCACTACAACACTCATTGCTGGCACAACACCCACCTCCACCCATAGCTGCCAACGGTCTTCTTCGTCGATTGTCACTGACTGTCTATCTTCTCCTTTGAGGTGAGGGTGGAGGCAATTAGTGATGTTGTGGTGGCATCCGTCAGTGATTGTGTGCGTATATGGGGCAGGTGGTGGTGGTGGAGTGGGTAATAGGCTGGAAGTAATGGGGCGTTGGTGGCTGAGGTGATCAGTGGTGGGTGTGATTTGAGGGTGATGAAGCTTGGTTTGCAATTGAGGGTGGTTATTACCTATGGGTGATAGAGATTGATGGCGATTGCTAGTGGAATGGTAGGTGCGGGAGGTTAATGGTGATTGGTGGTGGTTGTACGTTGGGAAGGTAGTTGTAGTGGCGGTGGGCTTGCTAATGTGGCGGTTTTGATAATGGTGTTGGTGGCTGCATGTTGATATGGTGGCAGGTTAATGACGTTGGTAGTGTGGTGGTGGGTTCAGGATGATGGTTACTACTGGCGGTGAAAGCCACAAGATAATCTTTATGGTGTGTAAGTTTTGAATTGGTCGAAATACGGGATAAGATTTCTGGCTTATCCGGCCTTTATCCAATATGACATGTTGTTTTGCCTTATCCGGCCTCATCCTCTCCTATCTGACTGAACAATCATGTGTGATAAATGCAATCCTAGAGAAAGATTATTGGGCATCACAGACTATTGGATCATGCCTTAGTTTTAGATCTTTGGACAAACTACCGTTGTGTAAAATTTTTCTAGTTACAACAAAAAACATCAATAAGCTAATTTAGCTCCACTTTGCCATTAATTAATGATAAAAAGATTGTCGCTACTAGACTCCATAATTGTCATCGAAGATGTATTCAAAACTCAAATAAATTAAGACCAAATAACACTTTACATCATCCAACGTATAGGAAATCTTTTGGCACAAGCTCACTTAATACAGCCGGTGACAATTTTAGTAAATGTGACAATTAGTAACGCTAAAGCAGTGCTAATTAAGATTTTTGCTGAAGCCATAATCCTGAATGCCAACTAACATTTAGACTATTTGTGAATTTTCAGAGGAGTGGAAAGAAGAGAAGGTAAGAGAAGAGGAAGGAAGAGAAGGGAATATAATTTTTCTTCATCGTGTTTGCGAGTCAAAGAGAGGGAAAAAAAAGTATCATTCATTTATCTTATTTGTGAGTTTAGTAGGAAAAAAAAGATAGCGCATTACATTTATATCCCTATATCACATTGTGATAATTGTAACAAAGACAATAAAAGTATGATAAAAGAAAAAGAACATGATTGTGAGAAAGAAACAAATTAGTCATCATGATATTATTCAAAGTTCATACCGTACTAATGTCAACGTAAAATACCAATAATTGAGACATGAATTAACCACAAACATTCGAACATAATGTTACTAATGTCACACAAAAAACAAAACAATCATGACGCATGCGTCAACTTTAACATTTAAAACAATCAATCCCTTTGTAAATGAAATGATAAGTTTTTGTAACAAGTTCTAGAACCTAAAGGTCATTAAATTTAGTATCCATTATCTAATATGAGCATCATTTAAGTATTACTTATTAGAGTATCTTTTTTCTTCTTTTTTCTCAATTATGAGAGGATAGATTTGAAAAGAAAGAAATCCAAACTTTTTTTTAATATTTTTTTAAAAAAACTGGCAAATTAGAGAAAAGAGAGAAAATGAAACTATTTTTTTTCTCTCGTAAAAAAAACTTACAAAGAAACTATTAGCTGAAAAAACTTACAAAGAAGCTATTAGCGGAGAAATTGAGGATCCTGGGTAATAACACCATATATATATGGGAGCTGATCCGTTGATAGCGCTAGTAAAATAGGAGATTTTGCTAGCGATCTGGCCGTCTATGCGCGATTTGTGGACGGTCCAGATATTTTTTTTGCATTTTTTAAGTCCGTCCGCCACATTATGTGGCGGACGATTTTTTTAACAAAAATACCCCTCAACCCCCAATTAAGGCCTTTATTATGTAGGTACTGTATCCGTCTGCTACACTATGTAGCGAACGTTATTTCTGTAAAAGCACACTCTGTGCCAAAAACTTTATTAGTGTTCTGTTTGTTATCTGTTTGTTCTGTTATGTGTTCTTCCAGAAATATCAATGGAGTTCCACAAACCAAAACACATTAATCTGTTGTTTCTGAGCCAACAAAGAACGTGTTATTGGGAGGAGGCCAAACCAAGCTCAAATTAATTTGAGATCAAACTAAACTCAAATAAAAACCCAAATTGGCGACGGTGTAAAATGAAAGAGCGATGGGCATGGCAGAACCAATGCCCTCCACCATAAGCAAGAAACCACAACCTCTCAGCCAAGGCAGCACCATCATTTTATCATCGCCACTAAACCTATCGCCACCACCATATGAACTCTGCCTCCCCGAACCACCACCATTTGAACCTTAGCTACCCCAAACCTAACCCAAATCCAAATCTAATCTTAAGCCTAAACCAAACCCAAATCCAATCTGGGATCTTGCCGTCGAAACCCAAACCCAAATCTAAATCTAATCTATCTAAGATCTCGCCGTCCCGAAATCCACCCATCGCCGTAGATGCCGCTGTTGCCGCTTTTTACATCTCCTCACGCTATCGCGCCTAGTCCTCTTCCTACTCCAAAATTGCGTACACTTGCCTTATGTGGGCCGACGAGAGTGACAGACGGGGGAGAGAAAGAGAGATTAGATTAGATGAGGAAGAGAGAAACAAAGAGTGTTCGACGCTAGTATGGTATTCCAGATCCAATTTTCTCTGACATACATAATAGGACATAAAACAGAAGAAATAAGACCAAATCCAAATCTGTGACCTTGTCCGCTACATAATGTAGCAGACAATAGAGGGGTATTTTTGTCAAAAAATCGTCCGCCGGCAGACAGGCTTAAAAAAAGTGCAAAAAAGATCTGGACCGTCCACAGATCGCCCGTTGACAGCCAGATTGCGCTAACAAAATCTCCTATTTTACTAGCGCTATCAACAAATCAGCTCCCTATATATATATATATTATATATCAAAACAAAAGTACAAACAAACAAAGAAGGAAGACTATATATTTAGCCGCAGTCATCTGATACTCGATAAGAAATTGTGATCGTCGTTACTCGTTAGCATTCAAGAGTGAAAGAAAACAAAAGGGGAACAATATTAATCCCAAGGGCTCATTGCGACTTGGTAAACCTCAGACATACGACGATGTCGTCCGATTTCTTTTCTTCTTCACTGGTCTGTCTTAACATCGGTGAGCAACTATATTTTCATATCCCTCTCTTTGATTTTGATCTTTGCACTTGGATTTATGTTGCCAATTGACTCTAAATTGGTTCATCATAGTTGTTAAAGCTCTAATTATACAGCTAGCGGAATCCGATTAGTTTATCTGGATTAAAACTTTAAAGTATTTCCTACTAGAAGTTGCTTGACTGCATAGAATTGCACTGCATATAATTGCAATGACGAATGGCATATTGTAATACCCCAAGCCCAAACGAATAACTAAAATATGCGACAACTTTTAGCTACATTAATTAGATATTGCGTATTCTTTTAGCGGTAACTAATGGAATGAGCTCATAATTATAATTATAGTCCTAAAAAAAGGACTAGTGGGCTTTTATGTGGTGCTCTACTTGAATTTATCATAATTTACTGTTGTTTATGGGCAGTCCAAGTAAATGAAACAAATAAAGTAATCAGTAAATCAGAAACCTAGCCCATAGCATTGCACTGTGGTGGATGTGATATCCCATATTGGATGTGGGATGATTTGTGATTGGCTTTGTAATATTCTACCTATGAAATCGAAAGTATCTACTTTGACTAGCCCTTTGAAGAGGGCATTTCCTATGGTGGGGCTGTGGACTGAGTGGTTATAACTATATCATTAAGCATGATTTTAGGAAACATATCAAACTCAAACAACATGGATATCTCCTTGACTGAAGACCTTGGACTTAGATTAGTTCTTCTTTTCTTATTTGTAATTATTCTAAGCTAAGCTTTCTTAAAGATCAAACAGAATTGAAAAAAGCCAAAATCGAAAAGCTTTGTCTGCTACAACTGTTTTCATTCGAATGATTTCTAAAACCATTTGAACGATTCTTTCAGTGACTTTGTTTTATTCAAAATGATTGTTTCTGAATGATTTCTTAAGACCTTTGAACGATTTTCCTAAAATTAGATCACTTGCTGTTTTCATTCGAATGATTTTAAGAAATATTTGTGCGATTCTTTCAGTGACTCTTGATGTTATTCGAAATTGTTTTCATTCAAATGAATTTCATATTCACTCGACTGAATACTTTAGAGACTCAAAGAGATTACTTTATTCTTCATTTTCATCCGAACGACTTACATTTTCTTCAGAGTAATCTAATTTGTCTAGATTGTGATTCATTCAAAAAATTTCCAAAAACATTCGAATGATTTCTCATTAAATATTTTTGTTTTGTCATGTTAAAAGCTTTTCAACTGTCATATCCTCTCTAGTATAGAAAAAATGCTTAGAGAGTTTATAATTCACTTCTAAATCTCCAAAAGTCTCTTTAATCTCTCTCTAAAAATGCTTTCTTTAAAAATGCTCTCTCTTTCTCTCTCTCTCTCTCTCTCACTCACTCACTCACTCACACACAACATATACATACGTCTTCATTGTCCCTTGTATCTATTGCTATTTGAGATCTTGTCAAGCAAGCTTATTGGGTAAGCTCTTTGTGATTTAGATCTTCCCACCTAAGAAAGCTTAGCTCATTTAAATTTCAATGGAATATCTACTCTTTGAGGAATGTAACTTATATTTAGTTGTAAAATTGTTTTCACTTGTAGTTGTTGAAAACTTGAAGAGGTTTTCTGAATTGTATGGAGGTTTGAGCTAGCACCCAAAATTAGCTAAGTAGTGGAAGGCTTGAGTAGGTCTCCCTTGTGTGGAGTGCTCGGGGACTAGATGTAGATAGGTGGGGTCGAACCAGATAAACCTTTGTGTCGTACTTTGATTACGATAATCTTGTGAGTTAAAATTTTAAATTCTTACTTAGATTTGTAAACGCTTATTCACCCACCCTCTAGGTGTAATTAGGGACCTACACCTTGTTCTGCTCCAACTTGTCTTGGTTGGAGGTGCCTACGTTAGAGGCGCCTTTTTTTGGTTTGCTATTGTCATGCAGGGAGGGGTTTGGGGGGGGGGGAAGGGGGTGGGGGGGGGGAGTTGTTTAGCACGATTTCAGTGCTCTCTAGTGTTTGTTGTTATCTGGTTTTGTTTGGGACTGTGCTAATGCCTACTAGGGTTCTGCCTTGTGTGGTGATAAGAGTTCTTGTTGTGATTCTTTAATTTTTATTTGGTCTCTCCATGTTCTTTCTTTTTTTTAGATCCTCTCCCAAATTGTTATTACTTTTCATTGGAGGGTGCCTCCGTCCTATTGTCATTCTTCCTCTAGTCCCATCAGGAGGATTTTAGGTGGCTTCATCAGATCAAAAGGTGGTGGTAAGTCTCTTGATCTTTCGTCAGAATCTCAAGCTAGTAACGACCGAGTAACAAAGGATAAGCAGACACTCTCTGTGGTACGATATTCTATCAATTTTGTCGTGATTGAACTACTACTGGAATTTTGTTACAGCTCATGTGGTTATGATTTGGAGGGATTTTATTAGATTATTGTGATGTTATTTTGTAATAGAAATGATAGGAAAAAAGGAAAGAAGAAGAAAATACTACATTTTTCTTTCCTATTGTTGAGAACCATTGAGATTATCTCGGTGTTACTTTTATGTCAGTTAGATTGGATAAAACTTGCCGGGACGACTTCGAATCTGTTTAGTCAATTTTTGAAGAGAGTTTTAGAAAGTGGTCAAGTCTGGTGGTGCAAGATGTGTTTTGCCTAAAGATTCTATACTCTTGAAATTGGTTGTTTTTGATTATTAATATAATTTTTTTCTAATAATAACTAAGAAAATTGAATCTATGTTGAGCTTGTCTTTTTTGCGTGATTCTTAAGAGAGTAACAAAACACCCATATAGTACAAAAATGACGTAGGAAAGTGCAATAATCTTGCAAATGTTATCTCACAAAAGTAAGATAACGAAGAATATTCCCATGAAATAGTGATATTGAAAAACTAGAGTATAACAAAGAATATTCCCGTGAAGGAAATTGTTGAGCTGACTTCAAGACTAGAACAAGATATATGAAGTAGGTGGTTAACAAGAAATAATGATGTTGGAAAAAGAAGGTAAAAATTTTTCAAGGTAAACTTTTTCACGAGTTACCTATAATTCAAAGGAATTATCTAAAAAAATTATTCCTTCGCTGCCATGTGTAGACACTCCATCATGTTGGTAGGCTTTGTTTTATATTCCAGTTTAGTCTAATTTGTCAGTCCAGTCCAGTTAGTATAATTTTGTTGGGCCTAACACATATTAAAGTCTAGTAGTCTGGTCTTGTCTCCAGACTCTCCATATTTACATTGTCGCATCAATCTTCTGGTTACTTGGCTTGGCTTGGATTTTTTATTCCAGAATCAAATTTGGGTGTATGAGCACAAGAGGCTAATTTGGTGAATAATAGGTTGACCATCTTATAAAATTAAATTCTAAGCTTTAGATCCTTAGAAATTTTTGTAAGTTAGGTTTCCATCAACATATCATGAGCCTAACTGTGTTAAGTATAAATTGAGACAATTATGGATTGACAAACTTGTTCCAAATCTGACATATCCTTCGTATTTCTCAAATATCTCGAGCTATATATAATATCTTTGAGTGATTCTAATTCCATGTGAAATTAGTCTTCAATAGCTTTTGATTGATATAAGGTTGGACTAACCAAGTTGGCCAAAGTTGGCCTCTATGTGCAATCCTATCTATAGCCATTGTATCACCTGTATCGGCCGGTACATCTGTCATGAATGACAAACTACTATTGAATAGGCTGGTACACCTTGCCTTAGGTCCTTATTATGGCCCTATGTTTTCCAATTCTCTAGCGTCATGCGCCACATACATTTTAGGCTCCTGAACCTGGCTTTTGAACCCAATAAGTGTATTTTTTGTACCAGGCTTGTATGTTGATAGGTGGTAAACTTCAAAGAGGTGGACCGACTTATTCATGTCGTAAGATATGCCTCTGTTGAACAGTCTGGTACACTCAGATAATTGTATCTGTCGGTTCAATAATGAGCAATTTTGTCTATCCCCCTCTAGAAAGAGTATTGTCTGGTCCTATTGTGTACCGTCCGATACACCTGCCTTGTACACAGATAATTTTGCTGGTCCTCTTGTTAAAAGGGAAATCCTAAAAAAGAGTGATATATCCGTCGATGTAAAGTTTTTCTCTCGAGACCATTGTTTGATTTGCCTCTTACCTTTAAATCCGGTAGTTAATATTGGGAGGTGATTAATGTGTGTGCAAATTGTTCGATATAACAATATGCTGAGAAGCTCTTTGATGCTATGGCCTTAGAGGTGAGGGCACAATCAAATTTGCCTCGTAATTTTAGAAGACTGAGGGTCTCAACCATTATCCTCGAATGGGTAGTCCGAGGCATTTGGTGCGCATGTTTGTGGCGTCCATAAAACGTTGGACATAACTATCAGCTACAACATATGCAAATATAATTATAGAAAGATGACAAAAATCATCATAACAAATAAAAAGAATGATACAAATCATCAAAAATTAAAATTAAAACAAGCATAGAGAATCTAGTCCTTTTAAGTTTAGTCCCCTACAGAGTTGCCACTGTGACGATGTGAATCCAGAAAGTCCAGTTTTTTTGAGCCGCCATCTTAATTTTAGGTTCAATTTAATTGATCAACAGGAAAAACTAAAATTGACTCTAAATTACCAATTAAGCCTTCTAATATGCAAGACTCAAATTCAAAAACTAAGTTATATGAAGACAAGGTATTAGGCACCTCATACCCTAAACAGGCCTCTAGTTAAGAGCAAACATAAAAAAAAAAAAAAACCTAGATTTAGTTTGAACTAAAGGATTGACAGTGTAGTTCAGTGTCTGCGGTACGAGGGCATTTGTCTTATTGAAAACTTCCTCATTTTTGCGCCCTGTACGACAATGCTCCTCATGTTGGGGAAGCTCATTATTTGCGTGGAAGGGCTTAGGCCAAAATCGCAAAGGAGTTCTCAGTTTTTCAGCTCTCGAGAACAAGAAAGATCAATTTGGGTTAGGATGTAGGCCGGCCAAGAAGGAGTGGAGGGAGGCCATCAGAAAATTTGCCCAGGCCAAGAAAGACAAAGAGAGCAGATAGTACATGAATGTCAATGCCAGGACTAAGGTCAAACCCTAAACGGATGCTTTGTTAGGGAAGGAGAGAGTGGGCCCTTCTATAGATTTTCAGAGCCTGTATACAATGTGAAAATAGGGAAGCTAATCATATGATGGAAAATCTTCTACGACTATGAACCAATTGAAGACAAGGAATTACTGATTGCCAAAGATGTTTCTAACTGGGCGAGCTTCATGAAACCAAAACTGACATCATGCTTCACTGATATGCATATTTAGGTACTTATCTTCAAAGTAGATGACCAGATTATGGAGCCAACAAGCCAAATCATTCTAGCACAGAACAATGTACAGAATTGGATGATCGAGTACTGACCGCTAACTATGAAAAAGATTACGGAAAGAAGTTCTGCTGTCAAAGTCGCTCCTGAACATGAAGACCGGAATGCTTATGTCACCAAAGATAACTTGAGTTTGCTCACCTACTATGTTTTCCTAGGCTTTTTGATTGATAATGTAATGATTAATTTTGACTATTCCTTGGTTGTTGATATAGGTTACGATGAATTATTCAACATGATTCACAACTAATGGACCCAGAAGAGAACAATATTTAAAACAAATAATGAAGAAAATAGAAAACTGGGAATCTAGTCGTGTCAAGCCAGTGGCATAAGAAACAATCAAAGTTAACTTAGGTATGCCCAAAATGTAAAAGAAGTCAAAGTAGGGGCTAGCCTAAAATGTGTGTGTGTGTGTGTGTGAGAGAGAGAGAGAGAGATACAGATGGATAGTCAGAGAAACATAGAGAGGAAATTAATGCGCTCCGTAGGGAATTTGTAGATGTATTTGCTTGGTCATACAGTGACATGCCCGGTATCGACCCATCAATTATGGAAAACCACCTACCTATCATGCCAGAAGCCAAATCTGTCAAGCAAAAGCTTCATAATTTGATGTTGGAATGGTTCCTTAAAGTTAAAGAGGAGGTTACAGAGTTGTTCCGCATTGGATTCATTCGAGTTATTGAAAACCCTACCTGGCTACCCAACATCATAGTAGTCCCCAAATCGACTGACCAAATCAAACTGTGTCTAGACTACTGAGACCTTAATCGAGCTTCCCCTAATGATGACTATCCTTTACACATAATAGATATGATCATAGATGACACAATAGAGCATGAGTTGGTGTCTTTGTAGATTGCTTTGCAGGGTATAACACGGTAAAGATGGCTCTTGAAGACCAGGAAAAAATAACTTTCACCACCCCCCGAGGCACCTTTTGTTATACAGTGATACAATTTGGTTTGAAGAATGCTGGGGCTACATACCAGTGACCTACTACTACCTTTTTTCTATGATAATCATAAGGAAGTAGAAGTGTAAGTAGATGATATAATCCTTAAGTCTAGAAAGTGAAAAGATCATTGCACAAACCTGAGGAAATATTTCAGATGGTTTAGTATAATGTAAGACTCAACCCCCAAAAATATGTGTTCGCTGTTACAGCCAGGATGTTGTTAGGATTATGGTAAGAAACAGGGAATAGAGGCTGATCCGACTAAAATCAAAGCCATAGTTGATATGCCCCACCCAAGAGCAAAAAATAAATTCAAGGATTTTTTTTGTTAAAATCTAGTACATTAGCCGGTTCATCTCCCAACTGACAATATTTTTTAGCCTGTGTTCATGTTGTTGAAGAAAGACTCAATCAAAGAGTGGAACCCTTTAAGCTAAGAACCTTTTATGCTAAGAAGCCTGTGTTCATGTTGTTGAAGAAAGATCAAGCAATGCCTTAGTAACCCCCCAGTCCTGAGCCATTTGATACCCAACAATCCTTTATTACTTTACCTAATTGTAACTGATACCGCAGTTGAAGCCATGTTAGCCCAACATTTAGAGAATTCTTTGATTGAAAGTGCCATTTATTATGTCAGTAGGAAATTGACCCAAGGAGAGGTGAACTATTAAGACCTAGAGAATATGTGTGTATCTCTAGTTTGGGTAACATGGAGATTAAGGTATCATGTTTTTGCTTATCCTATCAGATTGTTGGTCACGATAGGTCCTATAAAACACTTGTTCAAGAAATCGATCCCATGCAACCGTACATCTAGTGTCTTCCGTTGCTTTTCGAATTTGATATCACCTATGTACCCCAAAAGTCAGTCAAAGGTAAGGTTGTGACCCACTTGTTAGCCAGTTGTCAGACAGAGGATAATAGCAGATGGGAGACAAAATTCTTGGACAAAGGAGTATGTGTCATTGAACCGGAGATAAGATGGCAGTTGTTTTTTGACGGAGCGACAAATAGTAAGGGATTTGGAGTAAAAATACTGTTAACGTCACCAGACAAAGCTAAGTCACCCATAGCTATCAAGCTAAATTTCACTCTACTAATAATACCGACAAATATGAAGCTTGTATCATCAGTTTAGAGATGACTCTAAGCTTAGGAGTAAGAGAGATAACAGTGTACATAGATTCAGCACTGATCATATACCAGATTTAATGGATGTGAAAAATCAGAGATAAAGGTCTATAGGCGTACCATGCCCATTTGGAGAAAGTTATAGATCAGTTAGTAGATGTGAAATTCCATTACCTACCTCGCTTAAGAACAATTTTGCCAATGCCTTAGCCACACTCACCTCGATGGTGGATATACCCGAAGGACAGGACATAGAGCCATTTTTGATATAAAAAAGGGATCGACCGGCCTATTGCTTTATGATAGCACCCATTGAAGTGGGCGGAGTAGCTGAAACATGGCACACTAATGTCTAATCTTATTCGGGATGGTAAATACACTAATGGAGCTTCCGCAAAGGACTGTTTATCTTTGAGAAGGTGGGCAGAAAAGTTCATCATGTGCAACAAACATTTATAAAAGAGACATTACAATGGATAATTCCTATTATATGTAACCGAGAGAGAAAGCAAATAGATTATAGATGATATACATGTAGGAGAATTCGGGCAACACATGAATAGTTGAATGTAAGCAAAGAAGATTCTTCGACAAGGATAATATTAGAGAACAATGGAATATGATTGCATAAGTATGTAAGGAGGTCTCACAAGTGTCAAGTGTATAAAACCTGCAGCATCTCCCCCTGTGAAAGTCATATAACATGACATCTCCTTAGCCCTTTTCAGCTTGGAGAATACATGTGATAGGAAAAATTGGTCCCAAAACTTCTAATGGGCACGAGTTTATCATGGTAGCCATAGACTATGTCATGAAGTGCGTGGAGGTCGCTTCGTACGCATGCTCAATGTCAGAAAAGTGACCTCGTTCATCCAGACCAATATCATTTTCTGATACGGAGTGCCCCAAGAGCTGATCTCAAACAATTACATTTTGAAGAAAAAGTCACAAATTTAGTCGAGGAGTATGGTATCATCTGACAACACTCGTCACCATACTGTTCACAGACCAATGGGGCTATAAAAACTACCAACAAGAATATTAAGAACATGTTGAGTAAGATGATGGATTCCTGTAGGATTTGGCTAGATAAGCTTCCCACATCCTCTGGGGCTATAGGACATTCGTGAGAACATCAATCAGAGCTACCCACATGTGCTAGTCAATGATATAGAGGCCGTTCTCTAGTAGAATTGGAAGTGAATTCTCTAAGGGTACTACAGGAAAGCCATCTAGTTGTGGAAGATTGGGTGAGACACATATTTGAAAAGTTAGCATTGGCAAGTAAGAAAAGGCTGAAAGCGTTAAACCACATTCAAGGTTATAAGAAGCGAGTCGCAAGGGCCTTTAACAAACGAGTGAAGGAAAAAAATTTTACAGAAGAAAAACATTGGACAAATCTGGAAACCGCGAGTAAAATTTGAACCCAACTAGTCAGGTCCCTCTATGATCAAGAAAATTATGACTGGGGGTGCAACGTTGTTAGTCGATCTAGATGGGATCTAGTTGTCACAATTAGTCAATCTAGACCAACTAAAGAAGTATTGTGCTTGAGTGAAATTTGTAATAGATCTACGAATGACCTGATCCTTAAGAACACTATCCAGCACACACATGCCAATCTAACACATAAATGGAGGTACGTAGGTAGCATGTAAAGTTACCTCGAGTATAATCAAATTTTAATAAAAGTCTTTTCTCCACTAGCTAAGATATCAAGTTCTAAAGAAAAATAAAAATGCCCACAATGACGACAACCTCGCGAAGGGCGGAATGCTAGAAAAAATTAAAAATGCCCGTTAGGTCAGCAACCTTGTAAAGTTAGGGTAAAAGAAAATTTCTAGGTCCTACCAGCAACCTAAGGATAATCTATAAGCACATTTAGTTCTTCTTTTTTGAAGTCGGACGATCCTCTTCATCCAAAAATATGATTTACTTGAACAATTCCATATCATTCTTGTAAGTCAACCTCTCAGATATTAGGACCACATCCTCCAAAACTTCTGCTTCAAAAGTCGGACCTCAATTTTCTTTTTAATCTCTATACCCTTACCATGCCTGCGATCAAACCGATATAAGCATCCATGTCATTTTCACGACCCTGAGTAGCTTTGGTAGACAGTGGCCTTTTTTGTTTTTTCTTCTTAGCATAGCGAAGAAGGGTGTTTCTGTGGCTCATCAATATGTATAGATCATATCGAATTCCCATCTACATCAAACTTCTCTCTAAATAGTTGGAACCGATCCAAGACCACTTGATCCATGTGACCTAGACTTCTTCCTCAGCTTGAGGATGATGGAAGTTTTGAACTATACTTTGAGAAGATCCACCAGAATTAAGTGCCTCCGGCCTTAACCTTATAGCACCACGAGCTTCCTCTTTAGCTCGCTCTAAGGACTTTATCTTACAGGCACTCACGAAATCCAAGTTTAGCTTTGCCCTCAGTTGACTCTCTAAAGCCTAAACGTTTTCTCGTAGATGAGGGGAAAGCCAGTTGATGTACTCCTCATATAGCAACAGGGCAACCGGATCCATACAATCGACAAATGTGTCACTCATATAAAACGGTCAAAATATGGATTTTGATCAAGGAAGGGTTAAGGTCATTCACCAAAATGACAAAGTTATTGTAAAAATTCAAAACAACCTGTTTGTAACTGAACGATCTCAAAATTTAACAACCGAAGTAAAAGAATGATAACGCAATCCCAAGCGGTAGACGCAGAAATATTCAGAAGTCTATAGAGTAGACCCATGGACTCCCTACCAGGGACAGTACCAACAGATATCCTCAGACTTCATGCACATAGAAAAAGCGATTCTAATCGTCTATGTCAAAACGTCCTTTAAAAAGCAAAGGCCGAGAATGTAAAGAGTAAAGGCAAGATATACCCTCAGTAGGAGTAGCTATCAGCCGCATATGATCTAAGAGCCAAATATAAAAAGGCAAGGGTATCCCCCAAAGGAAAGGCTTGGGTCTTCATGTACATCGATAATGCCATTTATGGTTTTTAGCCACCTGTATCAAAATCAAGGTTTTGCTTTTGGAAGACACCAGCCTCAGAATAGCAATACCAGGGGCCAACAACAGTGAGATATTTGGCTAGCAGACACAATACAAGAGCAGTTACCTGACCACACGCATATCGATGATCACAATTATTTGGTTTAGCAGAAAAGTGCTCTATTATGGAGAAACCTGAATACCTTCACCCCAGTTAAAAGACCTAGCATGCTCTTCTCTAACTTTTAGCAAAGCCATGGGGGCCTTAACATATCCATCTTGGATGACTGAGACAACAATGGATAGAGTAATAGGAATATCTACTAGAGCAGAGAACTCTCAATGAGTTGGGCAAAGTTGTCCAGGTCGAATCACAAGACATGTTCATCGGTGTCCCATAACTTGCATGTCGCATAGAGAATGTCTTCATGAACAACCACGTTCCATAGATGAGACCACAAATTGAATTGCTTATCAAGATGAATGAGTCTGATCTTGTTGAACAAATCGACAAAGGCTCCAAATTAGAGCTCAAAGAGTGTAGGGTTATCTACAGAATCCATTGGGAGTTTTTCTAAGAGAAAGAAAGTCAAATGTCCCTCTGAAGGAATGAATCCTGGATTTGTAATGAGAGAGCCTTAAGTCGTATAGGGATAAGATTCAGAAAAAAAAATCAGAGAATTTTTATGAGAAGAGACAGACGGTTTTCAACAAGCTGGCCAATTTTCCTTTTGAATTTGGATATTTTTGACAATCAATCTCTTTAATCAATCGTTTGTTTTTACCCAAAAAAAATATTTTCTTTCTAATCAACTTAAGATTATTACTGACTAACCGGCCGATTAGTCAGTACTTGTAAAATTTTGACAGGGTTTGCCTACTTTTAGGCCAAACCTTGTACCTTTTCAAGCAACTTGATTTGATCTCAGTCTTTTTCAATCCAGCTTTAGCCCAACCTCATTTCTTTTTGTGCAATGTGTGAGCATACATCTAAACTGAGCAAACTTTTAACTCAAAACAAGAAAAATATTATGCATTACATTAGAGTTTAAAATAGTCCCTAAGGGACTCTCAAGCCTAATCTAAATACTCCAAACATATTCATCAACCCCTCTGGGTCTTCTTCAGGCTTGCCTTGTCCTCGAAGCCGGTCCCCAGGGGTTCCTCCTCTTCTTCGTCATCCTCTTCATATTCATCCTCCTTGCCTTCGGGAGCGAGGGATGACTCCACCACCGCAGTCTTCTCAGATTAGGGCTTCTTATAGGTCTTACGGAAGACCGAGGCAAACTGAGAGGATTTGCGTATTCGCTTTGGTGGAGGGGTTGGGATTTTCCTTTTACTCCCTATAGTAACTTATTTTCCCTTCAATGATGCCGGCTCCGATTAGCTACCCTTCTTCAAGAAAGTCCAACTTGTTGCCTTTGTTTTTATCCTGCTTCCTTTCTGAGGTGCTGACACCTCTTCTGTACAATTCTGAGGGGCAACAGCAGAAGGGGTCATGGGCTCCACAAAGCTCTGTCGTCCACTCGACCCACATCCTGAAGGTGGCATCGAGAGATTGGAGGTAGGTGCCTCAATCGTTGTGACACCCCCAGCCTAAGTGACGTCACCGGAGCTGAGATGTCAATCCTGTTAACGTTACAATCTTAAATACAACACAAAGCAACTAAAACCTTAAGATCATAAAGAAATACCACAACACGCCCTCACAAAATTTTCCTTGATAGTACACATCGTATTGGAGCAAAAACTACATAACATAACACAACTTAATATGTACACCAAATTTTACATCATCATAGCAATATATACTTCCTCACAGAACCTTAGCATAGTTTCTCTTTACCTTTACCCAACGTCTCTCCTTATTCAAATCTAGTACCTGAAAACACATAAAATAAAGAATGAGCACAAATCACCCAGTAAGGATAATACAAGGAGTACAACGTACAACCCTTTTGAAATTATCGGAGAATCGATCATAAATTTCCAATGAAGGCAAAGGACTTAAGGATTCCAAGAACGAACATTTACAACCATCTTGCTCCATCACCTTTGTTCAGACTGAGCGGCTCAAGCCCAAACAGAACATCATCATTTCCACTTGGACAGACTCATGGACTATGCAAGTGCAATGCAAAAGAAAACATTAAAGCATAATCATCATGAGAATAACGAGATAATAAATTCAGCAACATCAAATAAAATCAATTGCCATACATGCTTGGCTCAACATGACATGACAGACTCTAGCGCGCTTCATCCTCTTTTTGTCAGTCACTCTCTTTTTTACTGACCGCCAATTACTTCACTTCACTGGCCCTCCACTTAATGATGCCCCTTCATACCGGGTGTTCATCTCAGTCTTGTCCAGATTAGGGAATGGTTTTCATCAAGAGCGGACTTAGAGAGTGTT